>PKML01043788.1:103515-114147 GCA_002933935.1 Eutrema yunnanense
AGGGACGGACCCTGTGATTGAGTTCGAAAAATAGATAGTTTTCCGTAGGTGGTACCTGGATTTTGGAGAGCTCGGTTGACGAGCTTAAAAAAGTTTGGTAGATAGTCCGAGACTTGAGATAGCTCGTCGAGTAATGACTTATCCGAGATGGATTGAAGAGCGAAAGGTCTTGAATGCATGCCGTCACGATGGTTTGTGCGCTACCGAAGCGTTCTAGCTGGAGCGACAATTTGTGTAAATCTTAGCTTTTTGTTGTTGATGTGTAATTGTTGGCGCCAATTGTTGAGCTCAGTTGATGAGATCGATGAACGTTCTTCTTTCTCTTCTTTTATTCCCGAGTTTGGCTAGTGTGTCAGGTCGGTTGACCCGGGTGAAAAGGTTTCTGTCGCGGTTTGTGCTTTTAAACCGGGCTCGGATAATTTTTTTATATATATATATATATTTTTTTAAACGAGCTCTGATTTTTCTTCTTCTCGCTTCTTCTTCCTAATGGGCTTTAGGCCCCTTTTTTTTTGTCGTCTTCGAGATCAAGCTCGGCTTCTTCTTCCTCTTTTTTTTACGTCTCCATGAATATGGGCTTAACTAATGTCAGATGGGCCAATAATTCTGTTCTGGCCCAACAGAAGAAAAATCTTAATCTTCTTCTAACATCGTCTTGGTTTTGTCGCCGGAGCTGCTTTGAGCGGCGGCGGCGATGGCGGAGCTCCAGCGAGCTCGAGTGATGGCTGTAAGAACCTGAGTTTGACTATTTCTGTTCGAAATCTCTGGATGATGTGAGATTGCAGAAGAAGGCGATGTATAGAGCGAGATGGATTGACGGAGAAGAATACTACGAATCTGTCCATGGCGGATTTACTCCACGATCTCGAGTGCTTTCTTAGAAAACTGATCTGTCGCGGGGCCGATACTGAATTTTCAAGGGGGAACGGTGACAAAGCAATTCGCGTCTGGTCTTTCGTGTGGTTGTTGATAGATGCCGCGATGGTGGTTTTAGATCCGCGTCTGGTCTTTCGTGTCGAGAGAGACAAGTAGGAGCTGGAGATGCTTTGGTGACGTTGGCTATCTCGAAACAGAGTTGTCGAGTTTCTCATCGGACATGAAAGAGAAGTTTTGCTTCGCCGGATCTGATTTTTTTCTTTTTCTTTGTAATTGACGAATACGTTCTCGACGGTATCAAAGATCCATGGAGGTGATCGGTGATTTAGAGAGTTCGATCGGTAAAGATGACGAGACGTTCATGTCGTCTTAGGGTTTCAGATTCCTACGGTTTAAAAATAATTCTCCATTCCCCACAGTCGGCGCCAATTGTTAAACCCGAATTCGCACATAGATCGTAGATTGGCAAATTCAGTTTAGGGTTTAGGAGAATTATTTTACTAGAATCATAGCTGGACCCGAGGTGGGTTGCCTACGTACCCTCGAAAGGGATCAAGCCGGTCGTAGTTCTAATTACATAGAAAAGTTGAAGATAATCCTTATGAATAGGGGGTTCCCCTATTTATAAGTTTCGAGGTCCGTCGATTTTCCTATTCCTTCTTGAATTAATAATGGCGATTATCCTTATTTCCTGGAGTTGATAAGGATAACTTCCTCTTTTCTCGGGATTTGCCTCTGTCAAATAAAAGGAGATCTTCCTTTTATTTCGTAAGTCGATCTTGATGGGCTTTGATGTCGGAGTTGGGCTGATTTCAACTCAAACCGGGTTAAACCGGGGGAGTGCTAAATCCCCCTCTAACAATGGTGTTCCAAATATTACGTTATAGATCGCCGGTTTGGTGAGGATTAAAAACTTGACCAATTTTGCTACTCCGCCAACATAGATCGGTATTTTAATTGTCCTCGCGGTCATAGTCTTGTGCCTTATGAATCCGGTGAGAGATTGAGTGTTTTGTTTGATCTCGGCGTCTTTGAGATCCATCTTTTTGAGTGTTTCTTTGAATATGACGTTGACCGAGTTGCCGGTATCGACTAGAATCCGTGTAACTTTGACTTCTCCGATGAGCAACTCGATTACGAGGGGATCGTTGTGAGGCATGTCCATCCCGTCGGTATCCGCTTCGGTAAAAATCAATGGTGTTCCCTTATTGGTGGTGCGGTATTGTTTTTTTTGCAGTAACCACTTTTCTGTTGTATTCCTTGATAGATCGAACATAGTAGGTTTAAGATTCTAGATCTCCAATGTTCACTATTTTCCTCGCCTTTGGGACGGTGTGATCTTGGTGTTGGTCATCACGGTCTCGTTTGGGCGGTTCCATGTTTGCATTTCAATGATCATGTCTAGGTGCTTCATCAGCTCGTCTTGATGTTGTTCTCCTTCATTAGTAGTTCGGCAAAATGTGTCATTAGGTCGGAGTTGATCTATATATGGGATTTCCCCCCCTTTTGAAAATTTCGAGCATGAAATCTTTTAGATGTCGGTAATCAGCAATATCGTGACCCTGTCTGTTGTGGTACTCCCAGAATGGTGTTGGGTCTTTCACCTCGTCAAATCAGTTCCACTTATTCCAAGGCTGTTGTGATTGTACCGTACTGACGTGGTGAGTCGCCAGTCTCCTACTTCGATCATAATCTTCGTCGAAGTGCTGGAGAGGTTCATAGTATTCTTCATTTGGTTTGCCTTAGAAGTGGTTGACTTCGGAGTCGCGTATTTATTATCCTTGGCAATTTCTTCTTCCTCCATCTCTATGAAGATATTCAATCTGTGCAAGGCGTCTCTGAGGGTTAGCGATCAGTTGGATTTTATCTCCTTGTGAAATTGTGATTTGTACCAAGTCGCTCTTTATAAAGCTTCGATTGCGGCATCGTCTTCCATCGTAATGTGGGTTGCTACGACCTTGAATCGTTGCATAAAGTCCCTTAAGGATTCTCTATGTCCTTATTCCATGGCCCAAATGTCGGCATTCAAAGCATTATGTTGGATTAGTATGGAGTAATGCTTGATGAAGGCGGTTGATAGTTTGTTGTAGTTACCGATTGAATTCGCTTCGAGTCGGGAGAACAAATTAAGTGCGGCTCCGCTTAGGCTTTCCACAAAGTGTTGACATTTAGCAGCATTTTTTTCTTCTTCTGAACTAAACTGAAACCATTTCATGATGATGCTGAAGGATATCATGAAATGACGAGGGTCTGAATTTCTTTTGAAGGGTTTAAGCTTGATTTTGCCGATATACCGAACTAAAGTGTTAGAGACCCATGCCGTGAACGGAGTCTTTTGCGTTTCTTGGATCACATGAACGATTTTCAAAGCCGAACTAGTTGCATGATGAAACTTAGAACTCATGTCGCGTAATTGAGCTTTCATGCCTTCCATCTCTACATTAATCATATCCCCCAATTTTAAGCATAATGTACATATAAATGATCAGTTGATCACAATTGCACTACAATTAGTTGTTGTTACCAAAAGATTTTCTACTCATGGATTTAAAGCTAATTAATTGATATCGGATTAATTGTTCAACATAATCATTTTAAAAATTGAATAACCAAACACTTGAAAATGAAAATAGAGAAAACAAACACTATAAATGAGTTTGGATTTGAGAAACAAAATATGGGCCTGTTAAGTGACATACACAAGCCCAACTCATATATATGTCTCAACGAAGCCCAACTACTGCTAACAATATAAAACTAATGATAGGTTTAAAAACGCTGTGTTTTGGCTAATTGTGTTGTTTCATCTTCTCACCGCACTTTTTCTCTCGTTTCCCGATTTTTCGTCGCCACAAATTTCTGATCAGTTGTTTCGCCGACGAGAGAAGAATCCGATTGATAAATGTCGTGTACGCATGATCACAGCTGCGAGGATCATGAGTGTTCCTCCGATTGGTCACTCTACAAGCACATTGATCTCTCCAAGGTCTCTCTCTCTCTCTCTCAATACTCTTCGATCACTTACGCTACCTCTTCCTCTTTTGCTCAAATATTGTTTAAATCTTCAATCTTCAAACAATTTAGATTCCAATTGATGCTGCGTAAATGTCTAACATGTTTTGATTTGCTGTACTTGTGTGAGGGGATTTCGAAAACTATTTGGGATTGGGTTTAATGAGAAACAGTTTGCGAACAGCGTTGATAGACTTTCCTCAGTATTAGGATGATCTAGTCTTTTTATTTATCAATTTAGGGTTTTCGTATACATAATTTGGGTTTTTTTTCCCGCTGTTTCTGTGTTTTTTTTGAAGACGTTCTTTGAGAAATGATGTATTTGTATGCTTAGCAAGAGTAGTATTTGTATAACTTGGTCTCAGGTTTCTGCTCTGAACGAGGCTGTTTCCGGAAGTGTAAAATCAGTCTTCAAAGCGTGGGAGCAGCGATTACACACTTCTGGGGTAATTTCAGTTTTCACAATAACTTATTTTTTTGATCTTTATTGAAGTTAAAGAATGTTTTTATGGAGAAAACATATGAGATAACCTTAAAGATTGTGGTAAGGATCCAGTACCATATATCACGAACTCATGTGTGCATGAATCAACCAATATCATGCTTGGCTAATGAAGGAACCTTTATTATATGCACCATTCCTCATATAATAAGTTTATATGCAAAGTTGTATCCATGATAATGTCTAAAGGAAATTGTATTTTGTCTTTGCTTACAGGAGCATTTGGAGAGCAATGAGGGAGACCCTGAATTACTTGTCTTTGTACCGTATGTCATAGTTATTATTTGTTCTTCTTCAAACTGGCTGAATACACTGTTTGTTCATTCAATTACCTACTCGTGACTTCAAGTTTCTTCTAAGATTATTAGTTTTGCATTTAGAAGCTTGCGAGAAGTAGATACAGTCCATGTTTTTCTTACTATGATAGTTATAAGTACTTTTAGATGGGCAGCTCATGTTGCCATGATTATCGTAGATTCACATCAGACGTCAAGATCAAGAGCATATCGATTGTCGGTGGCCCTGATGGAACAAGTCCTTCTAAGTTGAGAGTGTATGTATAAACTACTCTACAGAACTTTTCCTGTATGCATGTGTTGAGTTCTGCATACTGTTCCTCCATTTGGGAAAATACAGAAAGACAGAAAGCTGAATTGTTGTCTCAAAACCAGGTTCATCAATCGTGAAGGGATTGACTTCTCTGACGCTGAGAGCATGCAAGCCGTTCAGGTATTCCCTTGTGAGTATTTTTCTAACCGAATCGCCAAAAGATGATCGCACTAATGCAGAAACATTTGTGTGTTCTTTTGAAGGAATGGGAGTTAGCTGAAAATTTGCAAGGAGTCTTAGAATACCAGACCAGGTACTGATAATAGGTTGTAATAGACTCTTAAGGATTTATGTAATGAATCTTAAGAACTCTATATCAATCAAGCACTGTTTTTTTACTGAACTATATATGCTTTTGCTTCAACTGGCTAAAAGTGAAGATGCCTGGATACAGTGAAAGCGCGTAATGTGATTTGTGCTGTGATTAGGTATTCAAAATTCCAGAGTGTTGGGAACATCACATTGCATTTCCCTGAGAGCTTTGGAGGTGACACAACCCAAATACGTTATATCGGGTTCAAAGGTGAAGCAACCCAGGTAAGTTTGGATACACAAATGCTGCTACTATTCATGGTATTATAGTTGTTTTAAGTTTTTGTACCCTTTGGTCTTAACAGTTGAAAAGAGATGTTGTTGCGACAATCGTATATGAGATTAGACCGAATCCTTCAGATCACAAGTAAGCCTGAATCTTAACCAAATTACTCTTTTTTTTGTTTCCTTCTTTATCGCCCATGCGATATGAACATCCTTCAATTGCAAACTCTGTTTCCTTGGTAGGACAAAGGCTGAAACTGGTGGAGGATTTTCACAAGTTGAGTGAAGACATCATCTCCTCTCCCAACTTCATTCCTCCTTTCTAAGCTTTGGCCTATATAAACAAACATATATGTATCGAATAAAGTGACCAGAGACCGTCCAGTATGAGATCTTCACAAATCTCCAGACTATGTTTACTGAAATAATTGGTCTGGTGGTAAATGTTGTTCCGGTTAGGGCAACTTAGTAACGTATAGAAAAAGTCAAAGATGAGACTCGGAGAATTTCGATTATGTTTAAAGTCGTATCTCGGTTGTTATAATAACGAGATAGGTCGGTTGTTATAATAACAAGATAGGTCGGTTAGATAACGAACTACAAAGAAGTTCTTGAGTTCGGTGTATTACTGGGTTTTAAATAGCGTATAGCGACACATAGTGAGGAGATTATCGATTAGCGCTATAGCGATTGCTTTGTGTATTTTTTTTTTTCATATGAATGATAAAAGTGTTAGATACATATGATATAAATCTTAGAATGTTGCAATCTCAATTTTAAAAAAAAATATTAAAACACCAATCCAAATCATAAAAAAAAAAACAAAGAGAAAAGCAAACACAATTGTTTTGAAAATTTTCTAGATAAGGAAGATGTAAGGTTTGCTAGGGTTTTACATGTTAAAAACAACTTTTATAAATTCATATTAATGCCACATTAATATAATTTATAATTTACATTACTTTAGATTTTTCAACTTCTAAAAAAACACGTATTATTGATCGATATATTGATGTTCAAAAAAAAAAAAAAAATTGATCAATACAGAAATCAGTCGCGTCGTCGCTCCTTGCTACGGTCGCAATAGCGCAGAAACGCGAGCATGGCGACCGCTATATATAAATTGCATCGCCCCAAAACACAGTAGCGACCAGCCCTTCGCTTTAGCGCTTTGATCGCTATTTCAAACCCAGGTGTATTAAACGAACTATAGTTTATTCGGTGATTTCAGCGCTTTTATTAAGAATCTGAATCTTTTTTTTAATGGGGTTAATTACTATTTATAAGAAAACTAAGACGTTGGATTAGATATATTTTATCATAGATTGTACGACTGGTTAGGATATGTTGACCGTTTGGGCAGAACGGACTGACCGATCCTACTTTAATTGTCTCGGTGGCGATCCACATCATTTTCCGTAGGTCGTATGGCTGAGCTAAACAGGCTTGATGGGCTATGATCGCTTGATGGGCCGATTGTTTGGTGGGCCGATCTAGATTTGGAAAGGACCTTAAGAAGGGGTGCGAAGCTCACCTCCAAAACTAACCTTCGTTGCTTGGTTTAAAATCCAAAATATTAACCTGAACCCTTAAATCATCATTTTTTTTTTACCTGGTTTAGTTGCTTGGTTTATAACTAAACTTTTTTTTTTGTTAACAACATCATTTTCATTAATTTGAAACAATGTGATTGACGTTGGATACAAGAAAGGAGGAACATAGAAATAAAGTACAAATGTTGTGTTTTGAATCTCTTTAACTAACTAAATATTAAACCCAAAATATTAACCTTAAACCAAAAAGCCTAAATCCTAACCAAAATATGTTTTCAACCCAAAAAAAAAAATTCCCATTTAAACGTCGTATCTTTGGACGGGTATTAGCCGAACCAGCCAACTCTGAGACAATATTGTTTTTGCTATATTGGAAACTAGGTGGCGCGGGTCAATAGCTTCCAACAAAATAACACAAAGATTAACTATTTCAAACCGAATAAAAATAAAACAAGTATTTGAGACTAACACCACAAAAATAAAGTAACAATAAAAACCCAAAACTAAAAACATGGTCAATCTCATCTCTCGGACTCCGCAGAACAGATTGAAGACTTTTGTATTCCGTTACTTACTTCAAATGACAATTCATGTGGTGTGGAGAGAAATGAATGAACGACGTCATGGATCATCTCCATCATCGGTTCTAATTAAAGTTGATAAAGGCTATTGATAAAGGAGTTCTCAATCGTTTTAGTTCCATACGAATGTTGGGGGATGAACGATACGAAGAAGGTATGCAATTGTGGTTCGCATCAAGACCGGTGGATTGAAGAATTGATCTATTTTCTTTGTTCTAAAAGTCGTACTTATCTTAAAGCTCGCATGTAAAATATACGAAATGTTGTTTTTTTTTGGGTTTGAATATAATTTAACATTCATTCAAAAAACAAAAAAAAACCAAAAGTAAAAACATGAAAAGCAAAACCAATGAAGTGTATAAGAGTCACAATCAAAATAAAATTACGACAAACGCGATAGATATTATGAAACACGTCTTTGTAGACAACGTTCATTGTCTTACGTTGTAATTTCCCGTTGGAATCAGTAATTACAATCTTCAATCATTCACTTGACATAACCCTAGAGACAACAACATAAAGTTGACCATGACAAAACATCGGCTTAAGTAAGTACAACCTAATTTTTTGCAGAGTTTGACCTTGACTTTTATTAATCGTCATAGAAAACGCTATAACAATGAAAAATTATCTACGCCACATTCTAAAGGGGAACCTTGCTTCCGGAGGCGAAACAAACATTCTAAGTATGTGCACCTTTTTGCTGACTTTATCACCGCTTATAAGGCTAGCCTCGATAACATGTTTTGCCAACTGAGTAATAAGCAATTTTGTCCCATTACATAAACCGCTTCGAGGGTCAATGTTCCTAAGAAACATGATCGGAGCACCAATCTTCAACTTTAAGCAGTGATTTGGCAGACCAAATACCTTGATACTGTTTAGATATTCTTGAGTATAAACCATATCATGGATCTTGCTTGTATCTGAAGTATCAATGCTATCATGGATCTTTATTTGTTAAATTGTATAGCCTTTTTAAGGGGTTTTAAACTGATAATGATCAATATTATCATTAGCCGTAATTTCTAGGAAATATACTTATCATAAAACACATAAGACGATTGTGTATATAGGGTATCTAATTTTTCCTTTCTTTTTGTTGATTATCCAAATTTTAACATAAACTTAATTAAATATCTAGAAAAAGGTAAAAAAAATCAATTTATAAATAACTCTTGATTCCTTTCTCCTCTAATACATAAGAGTTTAGTCTTTTAGTTGACACTTCCTCCTCACCGTATTCAACTTTGTATCAAAATCTTCCATCATCGGTTTCCATTACTCTCTCTCTCTCTCTCTCTCTCTCTCTCTCCCTCCATTTTGTCGTAAGCGTATCTCCTTCTAATCGGTTATTCCTCGTCTTTTTCTTCTTCTTTATTGTTTTTTTTTATTTCTTCTTCTTCTTAATCGTCTTTGACTTCTACTTCTTCTTCTTTATCATCTATGTTTTATTCAAAAATTCTTCTTCTTCTTTCTCTTTTGGTTTGTCGTCGTCTTTCTCTTCCGATTTCCTTCTTTATCATGTTTGTCTTCTGGCTTTTTATTCTTTCGTTTTTTCTTCGTCTCGTCTTCGACTTCTTCTTTTTCTTTATTATCTTCGTCTTCTCTGGCTTATTATTCTTTTTTTTCCTCATGTTTGTCTTCATTTTCTTCTTCTGGTTTTTATTCGTCCTATTCTTGTTGAAACGACCACACTTTTTTTTTTTTTTTTAAAACATTAATACAGTCATAATTAAACAACGCGGAAACAATACAAACACAAGTTCTACAGTTTTATAACAATAAAAGCAACAACAACAACAATAAAACCCCCGGGTCCTAATCATCCCCTCTTCACTGCCTCGATTCCACGATCACACCTTATCCTTACCTGCATCGACAAAAGTGATGCATCAACATTTGGCTAACCAAACGCTGAGTGAGAGATCATCCCAACAACAGGCTAAACAATAAGCAAGAATTAATTATCACCAATTAAAACTTCTAACACAATAGCAATTCATCACCATGAAAAACTATACCAACGCCTAGCAATTCCATCCCAAGAAAAACTAGACACACAGCCTGAAAGATAAACACACAACACGCTTTCCATGCACAAACCAACAACCGGTATCGATCGATACACCCCTGGTATCGATCGATGCCAAAACGACACGTGCCCACAGGCAACGACTGGTATCGATCGATACACCCCTGGTATCGATCGATGCCACAGGCAACACATGCCCACAGGCCACGGCCAGTATCGATCGATACACCCCTGGTATCGATCGATACCCACACAACTCGAGTCCACCGACAAGAGTCTAGTATCGATCGACACCCTCATGGTATCGATCGATACCCACCTGCAACTCACAACCTTCCGCGAAATCTAAACCCAGAAATCGCCAAGACCAACCACAAAAATCAACAATCAAGCTTAAACAAGCATCACACAAGCTTAATTGCTAACCTTTGGTCCCAACTCACCTTAAATCGGCTGGATCGAGCTCTAGAAGACCTCTCTCGCTTCCCTTTAGCTCACCACGACCAAACTCTTCCGATCTCTTCTTCAAGCTTCTCCCAAGCTCGAATCTCTCTCGATCTCGCAAGATCCAAGCTTCACCAAGCTTCCACCTCTCTCACGCTCTCCTTCTCTCTCTCTCTCTCTCTCTCTCTCGCGACCAAGAATTTTCTTTCCCAAAAGAATGGTTTCCACGCGCAAGAAGAGAAGAGGAAGAAGACTTATAAGGAGAAATCCCGACGGGTATCGATCGATACAGCCCAGTATCAATCGATACTCTCCGGAACAAACCCGAAATTAATTATTATTTCCCAATAATTAATTCCTCCGGAACGCGGGCGTTACAATTCTCCCCCACTAACTTAGATTCGACCTCGAATCTTCGTTACCGTTCATCTCCCATGAACCGTTCATCTCCAATGAACCTCAATCGTCGCAACGATTACACAA
>PKML01043788.1:118613-210161 GCA_002933935.1 Eutrema yunnanense
CCCCGGGTCCTAATCATCCCCTCTTCACTGCCTCGATTCCACGATCACACCTTATCTTTACCTGCATCGACAAAAGTGATGCATCAACATTTGGCTAACCAAACGCTGAGTGAGAGATCATCCCAACAACAGGCTAAACAATAAGCAAGAATTAATTATCACCAATTAAAACTTCTAACACAATAGCAATTCATCACCATGAAAAACTATACCAACGCCTAGCAATTCCATCCCAAGAAAAACTAGACACACAGCCTGAAAGATAAACATACAACACGCTTTCCATGCACAAACCAACAACCGGTATCGATCGATACACCCCTGGTATCGATCGATGCCAAAACGACACGTGCCCACAGGCAACGACTGGTATCGATCGATACACCCCTGGTATCGATCGATGCCACAGGCAACACATGCCCACAGGCCACGGCCAGTATCGATCGATACACCCCTGGTATCGATCGATACCCACACAACTCGAGTCCACCGACAAGAGTCTAGTATCGATCGACACCCTCATGGTATCGATCGATACCCACCTGCAACTCACAACCTTCCGCGAAATCTAAACCCAGAAATCGCCAAGACCAACCATGAAAATCAACAATCAAGCTTAAACAAGCATCACACAAGCTTAATTGCTAACCTTTGGTCCCAACTCACCTTAAATCGGCTGGATCGAGCTCTAGAAGACCTCTCTCGCTTCCCTTTAGCTCACCACGACCAAACTCTTCCGATCTCTTCTTCAAGCTTCTCCCAAGCTCGAATCTCTCTCGATCTCGCAAGATCCAAGCTTCACCAAGCTTCCACCTCTCTCACGCTCTCCTTCTCTCTCTCTCTCTCTCTCTCTCTCGCGACCAAGACTTTTCTTTCCCAAAAGAATGGTTTCCACGCGCAAGAAGAGAAGAGGAAGAAGACTTATAAGGAGAAATCCCGACGGGTATCGATCGATACAGCCCAGTATCGATCGATACTCTCCGGAACAAACCCGAAATTAATTATTATTTCCCAATAATTAATTCATCCGGAACGCGGGCGTTACACTTGTTCACCTCATTTTTCATCATCTTCATATTCTCCATGTATCTTATTATTCCGATGCTTTTTTGTCTTATCTCTGTCTTCCTCCTCGCCGTATTCAACTTTGTATCAAAATCTCTCATCATCGTTTCCATTACTCTCTCTCTCTCTCTCTCTAGCTAATTCTTTTTTTATCTCTCCATCGCAGGAACTCTCCTTCAACTTCTTATTCTCTCTTTTGTCCTCTTAGTTTACCCTAAAACATCCTCGTTATCTCTTCCTCCTTCTTCTTCTTCATATTAATCACATATTTCTTTGTCGTCAAACAATCTTCATCGTTTCATCGTAGCTTCCGTACATTTCCTCTAACATTTCAAGCAAGGTTTGGAACCAGTTTAGTATTGTCGAATTCAATATCCACAAAATTTCTTTGTTCATACATCGATATGTTTCGTGAGTCGTTGCTATTTTCTCGTCGGGTTTCTCTTCCGGTTTCCTTCTTTATCGTCTTCGTCTTCTCTGGCTGATTTTTCTTTCGGTTTTTCTTCATCTGATCTTCGACTTCTTCTTCTTCTTTATTGTCTTCGTCTTCTCTGGCTTATTCTTCTTCTTTTTTCTTTAGGTTTGTCTTCATTTTCTTCTTCTGGTTTTTATTCGTCCTCTTCTTGCTCACTCTCATTCTTCATCATCTTCATTTTCTCCAGGTATTTTGTATTTCCGATGATTTTTTGTCTCATCTTTGTCTTCCTCCTCGCCGTATTCAACTTTATATCAAAATCTTCCATCATCGGTTTCTATTACTCTCTCTCTCTCTCTGACTAATTCTTTTTATATCTCCATCGCATGAACTCTCTCTCCATTTTGTCGTAAGTGTATCTCCTTCTTATCGGTTATTCCTCGTCTTTTCCTTCTTCTTCTTTATTGTTATTTTATTTCTACTTCTTCTTAATCGTCTTTGACTTCTACTTCTTCTTCTTTATCATCTATGTTTCATTAAAAAATTCTTCTTCTTCTTTCTCTTTTGGTTTGTCGTCGTCTTTCTCTTTCGGTTTCCTTCTTTATCGTCTTCGTCTTCTCTGGCTTTTTATTCTTTCGGTTTTTCTTCGTCTCGTCTTCGACTTCTTCTTTTTCTCTATTGTCTTCGTCTTCTATGGCTTATTCTTCTTCTTTTTTCTTCATTTTCTTCTTCTGGTTTTTATTCGTCCTATTCTTATTCACTCTCATTCTTCATCATCTTCATATTCTCCATGTATCTTATTCTTCCTATGTTTTTTCATTTCTTATCTCTGTCTTCCTCCTCGCCGTATTAAACTTTGTATCAAGATCTTCCATCATCGGTTTCCATTACTCTCTCTCTCTCTCTGACTAATTTTTTTTTATCTCTCCATCGCAGGAACTCTCCATTTTATCGTAAGAGCCTCTCCTTCTAATCGGTTATTCCTCGTCTTTTCCTTCTTCTTCTTTATTGTTTTTTTTCTTCCTCTTCTTCTTAATCGTCTTTGACTTCTACTTCTTTTTTTTTATCATCTATATGTTTTCTCCAAATATTCTTCTTCTTCTTTCTCTTTTGGTTTGTCGTCGTCGTCTTTCTCTTCCGATTTCCTTCTTTATTGTCTTCGTCTTCTCTGGCTTATTATTCTTTCGGTTTTTCTTCGTCTCGTCTTCGACTTCTTCTTCTTCTTTATTGTCTTCATCTTCTCTGGCTTATTCTTCTTCTTTTTTCTTCATGTTTGTCTTCATTTTCTTCTTCTGGTTTTATTCGTCCTCTTCTTGTTCACTCTCATTCTTCATCATCTTCATATTCTCCAGGTATCTTATTCTTTCGATGTTTTTTTTGTCTCATCTCTATCTTCCTCCTCGCCGTATTCAACTTTGTATCAAAATCTTCCATCATCGTTTCCATTACTCTCTCTCTCTCTCTCTCTAGGTTTATAATTTAGATCTCCCTTGGTTATTCCCCGAGAATCTCCATCATGTTCTTCTTATTTTTCACCTTCATGAAAGATAAATTCCACAATAGATAGATTTACTCTGTCTCCTTCAACTTATCTTTCTCTCTTTTGTCCTCTTAGTTTTCCTTAAAACATCCTCGCTATCTCTTCCTCCTTTTTCTTCTTCATATTAATCACATATTTCTTCATCGTCAAAAAATCTTCATCGTTTCACCGTAGCTTACGTACCTCTAATATTTCAAGCACGTTTTGGAACCAGTTTAGTATTGTCGAATTCAATATCCATGAATTTTCTTTGATCATACATCGATATGTTTCGTGGGTCGTTGCCATTTTCTCGTCGTCTTTCTCTTCCGGTTTCCTTCTTTATCGTCTTCGTCTTCTCTGGCTTATTATTCTTTCGGTTTTTCTTTGTCTCATCTTCGACTTCTTCTTCTTCTTTATTGTCTTCGTCTCCTCTGGCTTCTTCTTCTTCTTTTTTCTTTAGGTTTGTCTTCATTTTCTTCTTTTGGTTTTTATTCGTCCTATTCTTGTTCACTCTCATTCTTCATCATCTTCATATTCTCTAGGTATCTTATTCTTCCTATGTTTTTTTGTCTCATCCCTGTCTTCCTCCTCGCCGTATTCAACTTTGTATCAAAATCTTCCATCATCGGTTTCCATTACTCTCTCTCTCTCTCTAGGTTTCTAATTTAGATATCCCTTGGTTATTCTTCGAGAATCTCCATCATGTTCTTCTTAGTTTTCATCTTCATGAAAGATAAATTCCACAATAGATAGATTTACTTTTGTCTCCTTCAACTTCTCCTTCTCTCTTTTGCCTCTTAGTTTACCTTAAAACATCCTCGATATCTCTTCCTCCTTCTTCTTCATATTAATCACATTTTTTTCGTCGTCAAAAAATCTTCATCGTTTCATCGTAGCTTCCATACATTTCCTCTTACATTTCAAGCAGGGTTTGGAACCAGTTTAGTATTGTCGAATTCAATATCCATGAAATTTCTTTGATCATACATCGATATGTTTCGTGGGTGGTTGCCATTTTTTCCTCGAAAAATGCTAGTTTCTCTAAATACTCTTGATTTTCAATTACTCTCATTATTAACACAAGATTTAAGAGTTAGTTAATATTATAAATCCAAGCAAACAAAATAGGTTTGTTGTGATCGAAGATGTGCCAAAACGTACAAATCTATCAATTATGGCTTATTAAGAAGCTTACATTAGAAAAAAATAAACAAATAGAATACATATATAAAAAAAAAACAAAAACTACCATTACCAAAAAATTACAAAAGCTTTAACACTCTCTCTCTCTCAATTATACCCAGCCGTTGTGCACATGTTATGTTTAATCGAATCAACGATCAAGATCAATTCTTTTAATTTTTACCACAACAAGAACTGAATTTCTACAGATAAAACACTGAACCTTGAGATCGCATCATGTGTTTCCTTTTTTCATCATCGTTAGACACTGAAAACGAATAAGACACAATATATAGGACATTTAGGTTTTTGTTGCCGAGTTGTTCTTACTTCTGAGTTGTTCATCATAATTTATATATATATAAAAAGACTAAATAGAAGATCGTCATTGGGTTCCTCGGAGAATATCTGGACAATCTTTTGTCGAGTTTTTGGTTTGGCTTCTTTGTCGTCCAAAACGTCGTTGTTAACAAAGTTGAGCAAGTCGCCGACGGTGAAATCATGGCTGGGATTTATTTTGGAACAGTGGTGATGGCACAAAAACTCTTTGTAAACCGGTGGAATCTGTTTCAAAGCCATCTCTCTTGTGATACTTCTCTTGAGAACGTTTCATTCCCCTATCAGAAATATCTAAAACAACAATTAGAAGAAAAATCAAGCGAGACTGAACATGGCTTGACAATAGCTTTTGACATACAATTTATATATAGCTAAATGATGTATAGTGGATCTATTTAATTATAACAAAAAGGGAAATTCACATCTAAAGTTATAAAAAGAAAAGAAATTGGCATCTCGACCTACCGCCAATCTATTGAAATCATCTTTTCGATGCACAACCTTTGGTCCCTGATGAACTCATGCACCTTGTGTATCTGGTAGAGTTTGGTTCCGAATCTCTTATAGAATTACAACAATTTCCAAATTTCTTCACTCAATTTTTTTGTTTTGAAAGATTCCGTAGATAATGCTTTGCTAAAATATAAGCTTGTGTGAAACATGATCTCAAATCATGAACATAAAGAGCCCAGAGAGGATAAACGCCATGGCTATAATGATCGCAGCATAATTGGCTACAAATGAAAGATTTTGTAGCATCATCCATAGTTATTTCCATGGCCGTTGTTTACAAAACTAAATATGCTCGTTGCATTTTGAAAATTTCAGTTCTATAATATATAGGATTTTAAGAAAATATCAAAATATATATATATATATATATATATATATATGGTATAAATCTCTTTTGATACATAAGAGTTTAGACTTTTAGTTGATACTTATAACATGATTTGACAACAATGGTCCGATAAAAGCAAATCTTGAAAGAAAGAGAACTTGTCCAATCGACAGTGGTGTAATCCTTGAACATGAAATTGCTGAGAACTAAAAAACGCCCTTCTTTGAGCTCCCCAACTTAAAACTCAGGTTCAAGTGCCCGTGTTACGACATCATAAAGCCGAGAGGGCCGAAGAAACAAACTATAAGATATGGGTTAAATAGGGCGAACAATGGTAAAAAGGAATGTAATAGTTAGCAAAATAATTTAACGAAAAAGAATAAAATAGCCTAATCAATTAGACACACTTAAAAACGAACAATGCATCAAAATAACATAGATTTTGATAAAGCCACAACCAAATACAACCACATGCAAGCACTACGAAATTAGAACTCACAAAAGACCATGGCAGAACATGATAAACCGCAATACAGTGAAGCCACAATCTACTAAAAAACAAACAAACACAAAACGAAAGCAAGAGATGATAGCAAACGTACTAAAAGAAAAAGAAAAAAAACAATCAGAAAATATAAAACGAAAATACCAAAGCATGACTCATAAGAACATATATGTGTTATCCAAGAAACAAATATATCTCTTAAGAACAGAGACGAGAGACACACCGTACTAAATACCCCAAGAATTAGATCAACCTACAAACAGAAAAGCAAATCCTTTCATCAATAAGTAACAAAGAACCACGTACAACAATTAAAACCAAAGTGAAAGGCAACCAAAATAAAAAGAAAACGATGACATCCCAATGAAAACCCCAAAAAAATCAGATAAAAAAGGCAAACAAACTTACAGAAGACATCGGGAACGAAACAAAAGCAAAATCCAAAGTACCGCTAATGAAATATACAAGAAACCGATACCTCGAATGAAAAGGAACAATGCATACACCACTCCAATATCCCTAGAGGTAGATTAACCTACAAAACAAAAACAAAATTCTCGATCTGTAAGCAATAAGCAATGAAGAACAACAAAACTAAAAACCAAACGAAAAGCAAGTATAAAAAAACAAGCCACAAAAAACAATGAGCACTAAAAAAACAAAGAACGGCGTAACTAAATAATAAGGGCATCCTGACTGAATGTACCACAGAGAGTAAATGATATATTTATAGTGGTCAATCTCAATCTAGGGCTTCCACACACAATATTTAAAGATAACACCAAATAACATTTTATATTACCAAAAATAATATAAAACAACTTATTCGGATTTATCTACGTTTTTTATAACTCGAAATGGGCCTAAACCCAATAAGATATGAAAACCGATAAACCGGAAGTAGAATCGAAAATTTATTTAAACTTAATTTAAATCAATTAAAAGGATATTAACGACTTTTTGAGCAGGGACAAGAGGATAATTAGCCACGCTGAGAATGAATGAGAGAGCTCTATCCCTAAATCTCACTTCGCTTATATTATATATATATGATAGAAAAAACCCTAGATATTCGAGTAGCTCTCGCTTGTGCTTGATTATCAAGATGATACAAACTGTGTGAAAGGAATTATGCTCGGTTTACCTTTTTATCTTGCCTTTTCTTAGGATTCACAGTGAATCCCTAGATTATGATATATCCCTTTTATTTTACTGTCTCATTGGTATCAGAGCCATCGAGCTCTTCGAACCTAAATCCATGGCAATAACAGAAGAACAATAGATAATCAGGCTGAATAAGCACGTGGAAGAGAAGCGCAATTGAAAGGAGGAGCATAAGCAAGCCTATGACGCCCTGAGATTTGAAAATATGGAAGCGTTCATCTCGGAAGCTCCGTTCTTACAGATCCGACACCGAGTATCCATTCCATACTCATCTATCACTCTGATGATGCCAGCAGAAGCACCTCGTCCACCCGATCCTCCTGATTTCCCAAAGTTTGATGGAACCCAATTGCGTGAATGGGTAAATCGTTGTGAGCAGTTCTTCTACGTAGATCGTACTCCTCCTGAGATGATGGTCTGTCTCGCTTCTTCTCATATGGAAAGTAAAGCTTTGGTATGTTTTCACCTTGGACATATTATATTATTGATGTTTCTGCTAAGTTCGGTGGTCTACATGATGATCCTATATATGAGCTAGTGAATCTAAGAAAATCTGGTGATTCTGTGGAAGTGTATTTGGGTAAATTTGAATGTGAATGTGTTTTGACCAAGTTGTCATTGCCAATGCATCACACACTCAACATAGTTTTGAAGAATATGAGCCCTCCTCTGGCTTTATATGTTAGACAATTTAATGCCAGTACAGTTGCCGAGGCTACTTGGATCGCCAAACTCCATGAATCTTCTTTGTTACACAACCCTATCAGACAAAGCAGAGTTCCCTTCAATCCCTTCCCTGAACCGAATACTCAACAACATCACAAAAATCCAAACACTGAATTGCATGCAAAGTCTGCAAAGAAAGAAATTACTGATCAATTGAAGGAAGAAGATGCTCATTAGATCCATGAGACTGCTGTTACGGAGTATGATTGATATTTGACAATCCTCATGAAATTCCGAAGACGTGTCTAATTACAGAAGAATACAAAGAAGGTCTTCAGCAATACATGGCATTTACGGGTACGCAGAAAAAGCCCAAAAAACCGGTAAAATCTACTGCCCTTGTACCAATTGTCTTAGATTAATCGTGATAGATGAAGTATGGTCACACTTGTATTGTAATGGGTTTTTGTCGGGTTACAAGATTTAGTATTATCATGGAGAAAATGATACAATGGTGGATTATGCTAGTACTAGGGAACAATATATTGGGGATAGCGCTAACTTAGAAGAACCTGCAATGGAAGTAGAAACTGTAGGTCAGGTTTAGATGGTGAACGATGCATTTCGTGAAAGTATACCATCGGTTGCTGAGTATGGAAATAGAGGAGAAGAACCTAACTTAGAAGCTCGGAGATTTTTTGATATGTTAGACGCTGCTAAGAATCCGTTATATGATAGGTGTAGAGGTGGACATTCCCCTTTATCAACTGCAACTAGGATGATGGGTATAAAGACAGATTTCAATTTGAGTGAGGAGTGTGTGGATGCAATCGCTGATTTTGTGAAAGATATTTTGCTAGAAGATAATCTTGCACCGACATCATACTATGAGATATAGAAACTTGTTGCTGGGCTAGGATTGTCGTATCAGATGATAGATGTATGCATCGACAACTGTATGATCTACTGGAGAGAGGACGCAGACTGTTCGACATGACGTTTTTGTCGCAAACCTCAATATAAGGAAACATGTGGAAGAGTGGCAGTCCCATATAAACGGATGTGGTATCTGCCGTTAACTGAGAGATTGAAAAGGTTATATCAATCAGAGCGCACAGTGTGAGCAATGAGATGGCATGCAGAGCATACAACGGGTGGAGAAATCGCTCATCCCTCAGATGCAGGAGCATGGAAACATTTTCAATCAATGTATCCCAGTTTTGCGTATGAGGCGAGGAATGTATACATTGGATTATGTACCGATGGTTTCAACCCTTTTGGGAAGCACGACATACACTATTCTTTGTGGTCAATAATTGTAACACCTTACAATTTGCCACCATCTTTGTGCATAAGACGGTAGTTCTTGTTCCTTAGCTTTCTCGTTCCTGGACCAGAGCATCCAAAGAGAGCACTCGATGTGTTTTTGCAACCATTGATTTAGGATCTGCAAATGTTATGGGAGCAGGGAGTTGAGGCGTTTGATGTTTCTTGTCAGCAGAATTTCGTCATGCGGTCGGTACTTATGTGGACCATTAGCGATTTTTCAGCATATGGAATGTTATCCGGATGGACAACACACGAAAGGCTATCATGCCCGTACTGGTCAAGATAACACATATGCGTTCCAATTGAAGCACAGACGAAAAATGTCTTAGTTTGATTGTCATAGACGATTCCTACCAAGCGATCATCCTTATCGTCGGAGCACCACATTGTTTACGAAGAACCGTCAAGTATTTGATGGTCCACCTTCTGAGTTAGATGGACGGTTTTTGTTGACTCAGTTCAGAGATTTTCTTGCAGAGAGGACCGTTGATTGTGGTGGTAACGGGCATCATCATGTTGATGGTTGTGGCAACGTACATAATTGACACAAGAGGAGTATTTTCTGGGATTTACCTTATTAGAAGGACCATCTTTTGAGGCATAATCTAGATGTCATGCACATTGAGAAGAATTATTTCGACAATATTATGAACACCGTTCTCAATGTCCAAGGGAAGACGAAAGACCATCTGAAGTCTAGATTGGACTTGCCAGACATTTATTTTCGTAGAGCATTACAAGTGATAGGGAACAGGAATCCTCTGGCCCCAGCTTTTCGGTTGGATGAACCTTCAAATGTGGAATTTTTTAACTGGATTTATGATAGTATTAGATTCCCGGATGGATACGCATCTAACCTTCAGAGCTGCATTGATCATGGAGAAGGGAAGTTTTCTGGGATGAAGAGTCATGATTGCCATGTTATTGATGTAAGACTCGATTTACACCAAGTTTTACTCAAAAGGATTGAGTCTTAAGGCTTGTGATGGAAGCGTTGGATGATGATGAGTAATCGAGGGTTATTGATTCCACAACAACATGTAACCGTGTGTTTGATTCCACAAACACAAGAGACTCAATCCCAAGGGCTATTCCTCGAGAGGGATTAGAGACTCAACACGAAGACTTTGTGTATTGATTCCACAAGACACAAGTATCCGCGAGAACAAGCTTTGATTCAAAGACACAAGTGTTTGAAGCAAAAACTACTGAGATTTCTTATTACTTAATGATTTCGTGAATACAAAGAAAGAAGAGACAGAGCTTATATAATGCTCATCATGAATTCAAAAATAAACGGTAATAAAACTAGAAAGGAAAACAGATAAATCAGAGATTCTATGATCTCGTCGCCATTGAAGTCTCTTAGCCGTTGGGCATTAATGGAGTTGCGGCTCTCTTGTTGAATGAAGGGAATGCGCAGCTCCTTAGGGTTTCTTTGGGGGATGGACATCTGAGATCAGCTGAGGTGAATGGAGGGTCGAGATTATCTGATGAAAACAAGAGATGACCAGCTCGCCAAGGAGACACACGCGCATTGCCAAATAAGGCAAGTCTTTTAGTAACATGACCAAAACGACATGGCTTTGGTTTTAGACGTGTTTCTTTGTGATCTGGTGGTTCTAGGCCCTTTGTAGCTTCAGTAGACTCCATAACACGTGAGGTTGAGTCGCTGGTGTGAAAGGAACTCGGACTTTCCTTACTTAGACGCAAAGTGACCCGCGCGCGAGTGTGAGTGTCTCTAGGGGAATCCGGGTCATTCCAAGTTGGATCTTCAGCGATGGGACTCCATAAGAGACTCCAGTACGTGGGCTTAGTCGTAAATGGCTCAAGTCGTGGAGGCCTTGGAGTGCAACGCATCGTTTCTGGCCCATACGTCGTGATGGTTAATCCGTAGAGCAATGCAAGCGTAACTCCTGGTTTTGGTCGGGTTAAGGGTGATGTGACTCTTCTAATGTCTTCTCCAGGGTTAGTTGGATGATAAGAGTGGTCTCCTTCAGCTGGTTTGAGGCCTGGCTCGTCGTTAGCTTCAAAGATAGTCTTCTCGGCTAAGTTTATGGTCTTCTCGGCTAAGTGTAAAGCAACTCGGGTATCTTTGATTCTAGGTCGAGTCAAAGGTGGTTTGGCTCAGCCAGTGTCTTCATTGTATTCACTAAGTCGGGGAAAATGTGATCCCTCATTAGCTTTCACATTTAGTTCCTCCGGTTCAGCTTCTAATAGGCATTGTAGCTTAGGAGCAACTGTCCCAGCCATAAGAGAAGTTCTGCTGTCGCCCATAAGATCAGGGTCGTCTAAGCATGCCGTACACACAAAACAGCCCTTCTCCGAGGTGGTAGTAGTTCCATGGGCTTTCATGGTGCTGTTGTCCACATCATACCCTCCCCCTTGAAGATGTTTCGTCCTCGAAACTTCATAATCTTGGGGTATTGGTGGCTTTTTGGAGGCTGGTGGTGGTGTGGCATTCATCAATAGAGAGTAACTGATGCTCCTTACGGCATTTAACTTAAAATTTGGCACAAAGCTTTGGTTCGTCTTGCCACGGTTTGTTGTTGTCTCCTTCCGTGCGGTTCCAAAATCTGCGAAAGACACTTTTTGGCTATACAAGTGGGTTATATCATCATCATTAGGAGATGAATAGTCTGAAATAGCAAAGTAACTTGGTCTAGAAGTATTAGGCAGCTTAGATCTTACTTGCATAGCACGTGTTTCTTTATGATCTAATGGTGCAAGATTAAACTTACGGTCATGACGGATGAATGAATATTCATTGGTTCGACCGTTGTGGGACACATTACGGTCGTTCTGCCATGGTCTGCCAAGTAGAATGTGGCATGCTTGCATTGGGGCAACATCACACATGATTTGATCCTTGTAGTTACCGATGGAAAGGTTGACTTCAACTTGTTTGGAAACGTTAAGCTCTTCTTTATCATTCAACGAGTGGAGCTTATAGGGCATGGGATGGTTTTGTGTCTCGAGACCTAGCTTCTCAACAAGTGTAACACTAGCAATGTTAGCACATGACCCGCTATCTATAATCAAGTGACATACCTTGTCCTTGATTGTGCACCGAGAGTGGAACAAGTTGTCTCGTTGTTCTGGTGCTTCTAGTGTTGGTTGTGAGGACAACACTCTCTGGATTACTAAGAGCTCACCTTCATCAGCATATATGTTCTCTTCTTCAATGGTTCTTGGGTTAGCATTGTCTTGTTAATCATAACCATCGGTCGTGACCACCATTATTCTTTTGTTGGGGCATTCCTTTGCTACATGTCCCCTGCCTTGACACTTATAACAAACAATGTCATGTGATCTTTTTGAAGAACTTGACTTACCTTGATCAGCACTGAAGTCATTGGCTTTGAAACGTGATTCGATTGCCACTGATTTTCCCTTGTCTACGGTTGGAGTTTGCAATGGTTGGTGCTGTGTTTGAGGTTGACTCCAAGTAGAAGTACTGGATTTAGCTCGGGGTGCTGTCTTCTTCGTGATTTGTTGCTCACGTTGAACCGCTAAGTAGAGTAGGTCGGATAAGGAATGGTATGGCTGCGTCTCCACTTTTCTTTGTATACGGTCTTGTAGACCTTCTAAAAACTGAGCCATTGGTGACTCTTCTGTCTCATCAAGTTCAAGGTGGCTTCGTAGAACATCAAACTCTTCATAATATTCCTATACTGTCTGTGTGCCCTGAAACAAAGAACGAAAATGTTTTAGTAAATCACGATGATAATGTGCTGGCACATACCTTCGATGAAGATCAAACTTCATGTCTGCCCATCGTGTGAATTGACGGACTCTTTGTTTTCTCCTCTCAGCAACTTCACGATCCCACCATGCTAGAGCATGATCTGTGAGACTTGCTGTTGCTAGAGCGATCTTCTTTGGCTCGGTGTAGCCGTAGTACTCAAAGAGATGCTCCATTCTCCTCTCCCACTCAATGTAGGCTGTTGGATCAAGTCTCCCAGCAAAAGTTGGGGCTGTGACCTTAACTTCTGGTGTCAAGTTTCTCTCGTCCTCCCTTAGTCGGTTTCGATCTCCTTGGTTCCTCTGATTGAAGGGATCATTGGCGGCTTGGAAAGGATCTGGTGCATGTGGTGGTGGTTGGTGATGTTGCTGTGGGTCAGGTGGATCTTCATCCGGGTGAGGGTCTAAGTCACCTCGTTGAGCAGCTGGTGCAACGTTTCTCCTTGCTGCTAATGGGTCAACACGCCCTGTTTGCTCTATTCGTTCCAAACGGGTGCTTATACCATTCATGTTGTTCTCCATGGCTGTCATTTTTGCCAAAAGGAGTTGAATGGGGTCTATGTTCTGAGCTTCTTCTCCCATGTTGGTACCTTTCAAGAGAGATAGCAAAAGAGATCAAAGCCGAATCCCAATTCAAATCAAAACAAAGAACAACACAAAGCAGGAAAAAAAAAATTTCACAGTTTTCGACAAGTTGAATTAAACTTGGATTAAAAAATATCAAATCGACTCCAAAAATTCCAGAAACAATTTCATATTTTTTGAGTTTTTATGCTTTTATGAAAATAAAAACAAGCAGACGCGTTCAAGAACAAATTTTTTTTCTTTTTGGTGGTTTTCGATTTATAATGAAACTAAAAACAAAAAAAACAAAAAAACAAGAACAAAATATAAGAACAAGGATTAGAAAACACCTGGATAGGAGAGTTTTAAGCTCTGATACCAATGATGTAAGACTCGATTTACACCAAGTTTTACTCAAAAGGATCGAGTCTTAAGGCTTGTGATGGAAGCGTTGGATGATGATGAGTAATCGAGGGTTGTTGATTCCACAACAACAGGTAACCGTGTGTTTGATTCCACAAACACAAGAGACTCAATCCCAAGGGCTATTCCTCGCGAGGGATTAAAGACTCAACACGAAGACTTTGTGTATTGATTCCACAAGACACAAGTATCCGCGAGAACAAGATTTGATTCAAAGACACAAGTGTTTGAAGCAAAAACTAATGAGATTTCTTATTACTTAATGATTTCGTGAATACAAAGAATGAAGAGACAGAGCTTATATAATGCTCATCATGAATTCAAAGATAAACGGTAATAAAACTAGAAAGGAAAACAGATAAATCACTACAAGAAAACACTGTTTTAGCATCGATTTTTTGCGACGATTTAATTTCGTCGCAAATTGAAATCGTTTTTACGTCGATTTTACGACGATTTTTAAAGTCGTCGTAAAATCGTCGCAAAATTGGGACGAAAAGTTTCGTTGTAAAATCGTCGCTAGTTAGCGACGATTTACCAACGATTACCGACGAAGTTACGAAGATTATCAAAATCGTCGTAAAATCATTGTAACTTAGCGACGATTTACCGATGTCTATATTAAACGTTGTAATATCGTCATAAAATTACCGACGAATTAGCAAGGATTATTATAAGTTGAACTTTACATCGATTTCCCAACGATTAATGAGTTAGGTGAGCACGTTTAAGTTCACGGTGTACGGTTAGGTAAACATGTTTAAAGTCGTTGTAAAATCGATGTAAACATGTTTAGAATCGTTGTAAAATCGATGTAAAATCGTAGGTAATTCGATGGTAACGAAAATAAAAATCTATATATAGTGGCCAACTTCATAGTAAAAATTTCATATTCAGAAACATTTACTTCTTTCTGACCAACAAAAAATGTCAATATACGAAATTAGAAGATTGATGTATAATCGTCTTGATTCGGAGGGATCGCTAACAAAGGAGTTCAGTGATGGGGTGGAGGGATTCATGCATCAGGCAGGAAGTATACATAATACGATTATCAGTGGTAAGATGTACTGTCCTTGTACCAGATGCTTGAATAGGAAATTTATCATTATCTCGAAGGTGTGGTCGCATATAATAAATAGAGGGTTTATGCCGCATTACTATATATGGTATTATCATGGGGGAAATTTAGCTAGTAGTAGTAGCAATTATCAAGCATCGAGTTTTGATGAGTCAAATAATTTTAATCAATTTGATGATCATGCGGAGCAGCATGGTGAAGATAATGATAGGATTCATGACATGGTTACAGATGCATTTCATGAAACCGTAAGTACATTTGCACATGATCATCATGATGAGGAACCCAATCTAGATGCAAATTTTTTTTATGATATGCTAGATGCTGTAAATCAGCCACTCTACGATGGATGTAGAGAAGGACATTCTAAATTGTCGTTGGCGGCTAGGATGATGACTATTAAAACTGATCATAACTTAGCTGAGTTTTGCATGGATGACTGGGCTGATTTGATTAAAGAGTATTTGCCAGAGGACAATTTAGCTGCTGAAATTTACTATGAGATACAAAAGCTGGTTTATAGTCTTGGGTTGCCTTCTGAGATGATAGATGTCTGTGTTGACAATTGCATGCTTTTTTGGAAAGATGATGATAAGCTGCAGGAATGTCGATTTTGCCATAAGCCAATATATAAGCCGCAAGGTACTGGTCGGAGTAAGGTACCGTTCCAGCGGATGTGGTACCTTCCTATAACTGATAGATTAAAAAGAATGTATCAGTCTGAGAGGACAGCTGCATCGATGAGATGGCATGCAGATCATTTGCAAACAGATGGGGGAGGTTACTCATCCTTCAGATGCAAAAGCGTGGAAACACTTTAAGACGGTACATCCAGACTTTGCTAGAGAAAAACGCACAGATGGATTTAGTCCATTTGGTATGTCTGGTAGGGAATATTATTTATGGCCAGTAATCCTAACGCCTTACAACCTTCCTCCAGATATGTGCATGCAAAGGGAATTTTTATTCTTGAGTATTTTAGTACAAGGTCCGAAGCATCCGAAGCGTTCCCTTGATGTGTTTTTGCAGCCTCTGATAGAGGAATTGGAGCAGTTGTGGTATAACGGGGTTCATACATATGATTTTGCAAGGAAAAAAAAATTTTACAACGCGTGCGGTGCTTATGTGGACAATAAGCGACTTCCCTGCTTACGGGATGTTATCAGGTTGGACTACGCATGGATGATTGTCTTGTCCATATTGTCTCAATCGGACAGATGCGTTTCAATTGAAACATGGTCGGAAAACAAGTTGGTTTGATTGTCACCGCCGATTTCTACCGATTCACCATGCATATCGAAGAAATAAGCGGTTGTTTAGAAAGAACCAAGCTGTTCGTGTTCCTCCTCCTGTTTATATTTCCGGGGAAGATCTAGAAGCATAAATTGATCATTATGGTGCATTGGAAACAGTCAATCGTGGTGGAAATTGGCACACTCCAGCTAATATGCCTGATGGATATGGGGAGCATCACAATTGGCATAAGAAAAACATATTCTGGAAGCTTCCATATTGGAAGGATCATTTGCTTAGACACAATTTGGATGTCATGCACATTGAGAAAAACTTTTTTGATAACATCATGCATACAGTGTTAAACGTGCGTGGAAGGACTAAAGACAGCGGTAAGTCAAGGTTAGACTTGCCTGCTCTTTGTTGTCGGAATGAGTTACATATTACAAGCAATGGGAAAGCACCTATCCCCATATTTCGATTGGGTGCGGAAGAAAAGTCAGCTTTGTTCAAATGGACGACATCTGATGTGAAGTTCCCGGACGGGTACGTATCTAATTTAGCTAAATGTGTTGAGAAAGGGCAAAAGTTTTCCGGGATGAAGAGTCATGACTGTCACGTCTTTATGCAACGACTACTTCCTTTCGCATTTGCTGAACTTCTACCAGGAAATGTACACGAAGCAATTGCAGGTATATAAATTTAAACTAATCACATATTGCGAATTTAAGATTTTATATAATTAATATATATATATATATATATGAAATGGAAAATTAACATTATTACCTTATATATCATGTGATTGTTATTGTAGGCATTGGAGCGTTTTTTCGGGATCTTTGTACCCGCACTTTGTCAGAAGATGTTATTGCACAACTTGATACTAGTATTCTTATTTTGTTGTGCAACATGGAGAAAATATTTTCCCCAGCCTTCTTTGATGTTATGGAACATCTACCTATTCATCTCCCTCACCAAGCAGAACTTGGGGGACCTGTGCAGTATCGATGGATGTACCCATTCGAGCGATTCATGGGACATTTGAAGCGGAAGGCTAAAAATCTAGCCAAAGTCGAAGGCTCAATAGTAGCAGGAAGTTTAACAGAAGAAACTTCTCACTTCACGGGGTACTATTTTGGCTCGAAGGTTCGCACATGGAAAATGGCAGCACGGCGATATGATGATGGAGGTGTAGGCCGAACATATGCTAATGAAGGTGTTCCAGATATCTTTTCTTCAATCGGTCGATTATGTGGAAGAGTGAAGTTAGTTTGGTTTGCCAATGAAAAAGACCATCATAGTACACAAACGTATATCCTCTTAAATTGCGAAGAAGTTAGTCAATTTGAGACGTAAGTGTATAAACATATATACATATATATATGGCTAAATTATATGCTAGCTTTATACCAATTACGATATGTATCTTAATTACAATTGTAAATACTTTTGTATGCAGTGAATTTGTTAGACAAGTCCGAGAAGTCATTGAAGGAATCTCAGACGATGAAATCAACAAGCGTAAAGATCAACATTTTGGCCCGTGGTTGAAGACGCAAGTACGTAAAAATTTAAGTGATCTGATTAATTACTAACTTGGACAATTAACCTAATACATATTTTGATTACTTTTGTAATTAAATTAATTAATGATATAGGTCGAGTATGGGGATACCGCATATCCACTCTGGTTCCATGAGTTAATCAAAGGCTCCATATCGAAGATAACGAGTGCACCCATGTATTGCACACGCGGATATATATTTCATACATTCAAATACGGCAATCAAAGAGCTACTGCCAACTACGGGGTATGTGTGCGGGGTGTAATAGATTTTTATGGAGTGTTGCAAGACATAATTGAAGTTGAGTACCCCGGTTGCTTAGGTTTGAAATGTGTTCTGTTCAAATGCGACTGGTTCGATCCAACAGTTGATCGAGGCGTCCGTAAAAACAAATTTGGGGCAGTAGATGTCAACCAACCGCGACGTTACAATAAGTATGAGCCATTTATCCTAGCATCACAAGCAGAACAATTCAGTTTTGTTCCATATCCGCGAGTTCGCACCACCCGTATCTCATGGTTATCAGTTATAAAAGTTTCTACGAGGGGTCAAATTGTGGGGGTTGAGGATCTACCAATGCAGCAAGATCATTGCTCTGATATGCCAGAACTAAATGAGAGCATTGATGACATCCTTTTGATAGATCCTCAAAACAGGCAAGTTGAATATCTCCCAGACGATACAGAGGAAGAAGATGGGGAAGATGAGTTCGAAGAAAGTGATGAACCGAAAATGAATCAGAGTGACCGCGCTAGCTAGTAATTATTGTGAATTTAATGTATTAATATAATATTGTGATAGAGTAATTATTGTGAAATTTAAGTGATCTGATTTCTATGAAATGCCCTAAACCCCAAACTTGATCCCATCTCCGATCTCCACTCATTTTCCGTCGTAGGTGCGGCGATTAATAAATTACGAGACATATGTATATATGTGTCTTGTAATTTATTAATTGTCCCAACTACGGCGGAAAATGAGCGGTGATCGGAGATGGGATAAAGTTTGGGGTTTAGGGGATTTAATAGAAATCGTCGCTAAATCGTCGCTAACTGTGATTGTCACAAAATCGTTGCAAAATTAGCAACGAGTTTTGACAAATCGTTGCTAATTCGTCGCAAACTGTGATAGTCACAAAATCGATGCACAATTTGCGACGATTTAGCTACGATTCTTCATAATGCTCTAAACCCTAAACCTTTTGCCCTAAACCCTAAACCCTAACCTATTAACATCTCATTGTATTATGCATCTCTCAATGAAATTGATCTTGACTTTAGAGAATTGTTCGGAAATGAAAACTCGGTCAATCACAGTAATATCCACAAACTGAAACATTGTATTAATAATCTAACATGTACGCAAACTCTCTGTTTTACTCATTCTTCAATCTCGATGAACTTATAGATAATTTCATGATTTTGGGTTTACGGTAAACATGTGAAGTTGTTTCTGGAATGTTGCAATCGACGTTACAGTTTTTGTACCTATACCCTAAACCCTAAAACAGATTTTACAAATTTCCTCACTAATTCGTTGCACAATTTGCGACGATTTGGCGACGAATCGTCGCAAACTGTGATAGTCACAAAATCGATGCACAATTTGCGACGATTAAGCCACGATTCGTCATAATGCCCTAAACCCTAAACCCTTTGCCCTAAACCCTAACCTATTAACATCTCATTGTATTATGCATCTCTCAATGAAATTGATCTTGACTTTAGATAATTGTTCGGAAATGAAAACTCGGTCAATCACAGTAATATCTACAAACTGAATCATTGTATTAATAATCTAACATGTACGCAAACTCCCTATTTTACTCATTCTTCAATCTCGATGAACTTATAGATAATTTCATGATTTTGGGTTTATGGTAAACATGTGAAGTTGTTTCTGGAATGTTGCAATCGACGTTACAGTTTTTGTACCTATACCCTAAACCCTAAAACAGATTTTACAAATTTCCTCACTAATTCGTTGCAAAATTTGCGACGATTTGGCGACGAATCGTCATAAAATATGAATTTAATTTACCGCGTGTTGGTAAATTAAACTCCCGCGTGTGGGAAATACAAGAAATTAATATTCCTCACAAAATCGTTGCAAAATTAGCGACGAATTAGCGATGGTCTGATTGCGACGATTTGGCGACGATTCGTCGCTAAATCGTCGGTAATTAGCGACGATTTAGGCACGACCACTAATTCTATATAAACACACGCTCAGATTTTCTTCATTCACTCTCACAATTTTCTCTCTTCCTCTTGCTCGCCTCCTCCCGAATACCTTGCGAAAAAAGGTAATTTTTTTTTTATGTTTTTAATTTTAGTTAGTATAGATAGGAATGGAACAATTTAGGTCGGTAGAAACGAAATCAAATTAGGAAAATAGCATACTGCCCGGGTGTTTATAGATAGTCATTTTTTTTCATTTTTATGCAGATGAGCCATCGTCGTTCACATTACGCGCAGTTTTTTAGAGAGATTGGTGATACATCGGGTACCGGATTGCCTGTGTCTTCTGAGGCTACGGAGACGGATTTCGTCTCGGCGACGCAAACACAGAATGCTCCGCCGCCACAACCACCTCAGATTCCGCAACCTGGAGGCCGTGCCCCGGCCCCATATGCTCACATGACGGTTCTTAATTTGCTTGCACAGCCGGGTCGTCTTAGGCTTAAGAGATTAGATCCGGATCATACTGACGGGTCGGAATGGTAATATATATATAATTTTTTTTTACATTTATTATTAAATATTTATATTTATTTCTAACAATTTATAATTTTTTAATTTTTTGTTTCAGGTTTGGAGTTGAATCCAAAGTTGGACGCACCATTTCTGAAATCATCAAGTCATATTTTATCGAGCCTCATACCAATTTTACCCAGCTCCCGCCACACGTCAAGGAGACATGTGTTAGAGGGGGATTTAGCACTCCCTCGGTTTAACCCGGTTTGAGTTGAAATCAGTCCAACAATCGACTTCAAGGCCCATCAAGACCGATCTACGAAATTAAAGGGAAATTTTCTTTAATTAATAAAGAGAAGATTTCCTTTATTTGGATAAAGGCAAATCCCGGGAAGAAATGAGATTATCCTTATCAACTTCAAGAAAAAATGATAATTGCCAATACAAAGTTAAGAAGGAAAAGGAAGAGTTAAAGATTTCAAGACTTATAAATAAGGAGGTCATCGCCTCATTCTTAACGATCTCACAATCTGATAACTTAGAGAGAAATCTCTAAACATCCTTTGTAACAAGAACTACGTTTTGGGTTGATCCTTTGAAATGGTACGTAGGCAGCCTTCAACGGCACATCTATAAATCTAATAAAAAATAATTCTCCTAAACCCTAAACCGAATTCGCCTATCTACGATATGTGCGAATTCTGGTTCCTTCAATTGGCGTTAGAAGGAGGGGGAAGAATATTGAGGGTTTATGGAGAATTATTTTTACACCATATATTAAACAATTCTCCAATCACCGTACAATCTTCGATCCCAGGTATTAAACTCGACTCGAGCTCGTCAAGCGCCGCCATCACCGCCGTTGCTTATCTCCGCCATCACCGATCTGCAACAACACCGACCTACGCGACGTGATGGAGGAAATCAGTTTTCCTTCTATTGGGCTAGAACACATATTTAGCCCAATACATAATCACGCAAAATAAAAAAAGAGAGGTGTTGGGCCTAAAGCCCATTGAAGAAGCAAAAGAGAATAAAAAGAAGACGAAGGAAAAAGTCAACATAGCGTTTAAAGCGAATAAAAAGAAGGAAGCAGTTGACGGTTAACCGATACCCGGTTTGCTCAAATTCGAACTGAGCTGAATTACTTCTAACCACAAGTCAACCGTTCCGAGCTAAACGCAACATAATCAACGACCGAGCTCCGTGATGCGATGTCCGAGTTCGTCACTTACCGATCATATCTTATCGACCGAGCTAAGCGAAATTCAGGCACCATTTATCAGAATTTTTAATTTATTATTCGAAGATATTTTCTTTTCAGATTATATCACCGGATCTATCCCTCTAAAAACCAAAAACGGTCAACAAAGAAAAAGGGAGACACCCGCCTACCTTTCAATCAGACATATCACCTACTGCGCACTTAGGCGGCTCGCGGTCGGAGTTCGACGACTACGCAGTTAGGCAGCTCGTAGTCAGAGTTCGTCGACCTCGCGGTTAGGTAGCTCGCAATCGCAGCTATCGCAGTTCGCCGACCTCGCATCTCACCGACATCGCAGTCACAGCTCATCGACCTCGCAGTTCGCCGATCTCGCAGTCGCAGCTCTCCGACCTCGCAGCTCGCCGACCTTACAGTATGGCAACTCGCAGTCGCAACACGCCGACCTTACAATTGGGCAGCTCGCAATCACAACTCGCCGACCTCGCAACCTCGCACTTAACTAACAAACACCGAGCTCAGCCTCGAGTTCAATCTCTCGTCTTTAGTAATTTTTACAGGAACAAAGCCGAACAACGTCTAAAAGGAAATTCGACCAGATGCTGATTTCAACTCCAATCGGGCTAAAGAATTCTCCAAAGAGATCCGCCGAACTCGAACACTCCTTCGCCGAACTAAGGGGGGACTAATTGTTAGAGGTGGATTTAGCACTCCCTCGGTTTAACCCGGTTTGAGTTGAAATCAGCCCAACAATCGACTTCAAGGCCCATCAAGACCGATCTACGAAATTAAAGGGAAATTTCCTTTAGTTAATAAAGAGAAGATTTCCTTTATTTGGATAAAGGCAAATCCCGGGAAGAAAGGAGATTATCCTTATCAACTTCAAGAAAAAATGATAATTGCCAATACAAAGTCAAGAAGGAAAAGAAAGAGCTAAGGACTTCAAGACTTATAAATAAGGAGGTCATCGCCTCATTCTTAACGATCTCACAATCTGATAACTTAGAGAGAAATCCTTAACCATCCTTTGTAACAAGAACTACGTTTTGGCTTGATCCCTTCAAAGGGTATGTAGGCAGCCTTCAACGGCACAACTATAAATCTAATAAAAAATAATTCTCCTAAACCCTAAACCGAATTCGCCGATCTACGATATGTGCAAATTCTGGTTCCTTCAACATGGTTCAAGATGTTTGCGGTACGTATGAAAACATAATTTTGTTCCCATAATTATTTTAATTATATTTAAATATATATTTAATTTAATTTTATAAAATATGTAATTATTTTTGTTTCTCATGCAGCAAAAATATGACTGGGATCTTTCGATTTATGGCGAGGTTCAAGCTTTGTTTCTCGAGAGGGTGAAGTTTCGTATCCAAGGGTTGGTTGGTGAATGGAAGAAAGCATGGAAGAATTCTGGCGATTTAGCAAAGCCCCTGCACATGGATAAAGTCGTATGGGACGGCTTGGTGCGGTATTGGCTGGATCCGAAGTCCATCATAACTTTGGAGAAGTGTTTGGCTTCCCGCAACACCGTTGGTTCGGACGGAAAACTCAAGGCTTTGCCTCATACAGCCGGGCAAACAGCTTTTGCGGGTGTTCGTCTACAGATGGTAATTAAATTTATTTAAATTAATTTATTTATGTAATTTACTTCGTCAATAACATAGTTTTTTTCCTTAGGCCGCCGAAGACGGAGGTGTACTCCCTCCGATGACCAAGGTTTTTGAGCGGACGCACCGAAAGAAGGATGGTTCCTTTGTTTCAGAGACGGTCGAGCAGATCTTCAATGAGGTGACTTCCAAGGTCACCGAACGAGAGACACAACTCTCTCAACAGCTATCTCCAGGTGGTTCGTCGGTCATGTCTGGAGGGTTGACCACACCAGATATTGACCGGATATTCGAGCAGGTATATAGAATAGTTAGTACTTATTAATTTTTAGTTTTTAATTTTTTAAAAATTTCTAATTGTAAATTTAAATATAGGTTGCCCCTAAGAGAAAGGGGAAGGTTGTCGGGATGGGATCTATTCGAGATGTCTCGGCCGCCTCTTCATATGCTCCGCGACGACGATCGCCAGAAGATGATCCAGTCGTCTTACGTGCCACTTACGAGTCTTCAAGAGCGGGTTGAGACCGAGGCTACTCGGTCTACAGAATATCAGGCGAAGATTGCGAGTTTTCAGCAGCGGGTTGAAATGGATGCTACGCAGACTGACTCACTCTTCGACATCTTGGCAAAAGGGAAACCGGCAATGCAGGCCATGTTGCGGGAAAAGCGAAGAAGCCGAGCTGAGGCAGAGGCAGCGGCACAAACAGCAACCACATCCGGTTCGTCGAGACGTCCCGAAGACGATTTGAATCTCGACGATTACGATATAGTTATTTAGAGTTAGGATTTCGAATTCTAAATTTTTTTTTTTTTTTGTAAGAAAATATAAATTTTTTTTTCTAATAAAATATTATTATATATTATTTTTAAAATTTTCATTTTATAATTTTGAAATTAATAAAATTTCAAAATAATAATAAAATTATATATATATATGATTTATATAAATCGTCATTAATTCGATGGTAAACAATAGTCCTCGTTGATTCGTTGCTAATTTAATCGTCATAAAATCGTGGCTAATTTACAACGATTGTACGATGATTTATTAGCGACGATTAATTAGCAACGATTTTATGACGATTAATTAGCAACAATTTTATGACGATTAATTAGCAACGAATTAACGACGACTATTGTTTGCCATCGAATTAACAATGAAATATTTACCTTCGAATTTCCATCGTTTTTACGACGTATTTATATTCGTCGTAATTTCAATGTAAAATTTACGATGATTTTACTACGAATGTTTAGCGACGAATTTTTGTCCCTCGTACTTTCCCGACGATTTTACGACGAGTTGTGGTTTGCGACGATCAGTTAACGACGATCTCTGTTTCGTCGTAAATTCGATTGGAACCCTGTTTTGCAACGATTTTACAACGATATCTTTCGTTGCAAAAAGAGTATTTTCTTGTAGTGAATAAGCTATGATCTCGTCGCCATTGAAGTCTCTTAGCCGTTGGGCATTAATAGAGTTGCGGCTCTCTTGTTGAATGAAGGGAATGCGCAGCTCATTAGGGTTTCTTTGGGGGATGGACGTCTGAGATCAGCTGAGGTGAATGGAGGGTCGAGATTACTTGATGAAAACAAGAGATGACCAGCTCGCCAAGGAGACACACGCGCATTGCCAAATAAGGCAAGTCTTTTAGTAACATGACCAAAACAACATGGCTTTGATTTTAGACGTGTTTCTTTGTGATCTGGTGGTTCTAGGCCCTTTGTAGCTTTAGTAGACTCCATAACACGTGAGGTTGAGTCGCTGGTGTGAAAGGAACTCGGACTTTCCTTACTTGGACGCAAAGTGACCCGCGCGCGAGTGTGAGTGTCTCTAGGGGGATCCGGGTCATTCCAAGTTGGATCTTCAGCTATGGGACTCCATAAGAGACTCCAGTACGTGGGCTTAGTCGTAAATGGCTCAAGTCGTGGAGGCCTTGGAGTGAAACGCATCGTTTATGGCCCATACGCCGTGATGGTTGATCCATAGAGCAATGCAAGCGTAACTCCTGGTTTTGGTCGGGTTAGGGGTGATGTGACTCTTCTAATGTCTTCTCTTGGGTCAGTTGGATGATAAGAGTGATCTCCTTCAGCTGGTTTGAGGCCTGGCTCGTCGTCAGCTTCAAAGATAGTCTTCTCGGCTAAGTGTAAAGCAACTCAGGTATCATTGATTCTAGGTCGAGTCAAAGGTGGTTTGGCTCGGCCAGTGTCTTCATTGTATTCACTAGGTCGGGGAAAATGTGATCCCTCAGTAGCTTTCACATTTAGTTCCTCCGGTTCAACTTCTAATAGGCATTGTAGCTTAGGAGCAACTGTCCCAGCCATAAGAGAAGTTCTGATGTCGCCAATAGGACAAGGGTCTAAGCCTGCCTTACGCACAGAACATCCCTTCTCAGAGGTGGTAGTAGTCCCATGGGCTTTCATGGTGTTGATGTCCACATCAGTTGTGATGCAGCGCCTCCTTCCATTTGCCTTTGCCTATCTTCTACCACGAAACAATTGCTGGTACAATCATTATATTAATTATTTAGTGCTTTATACAATAATTATTTATTACTTATTTATTCATTTTTATGCATATTATGCAGGAATTTGTGCCTTTTTCGAGATATATGCTCGCATTATCTTACATCAGACGGTATTCGCAACCTTGCGAATAATATACATGTAATCCTTTGTAATTTGGAGAAGATATTTCCACATTCCTTCTTTGATGTTATAGAACATCTACCAATTCATCTCCCTCGAGAAGCATGACTTGGGGGCCCGGTTCAGTACTGTTGGATGTATCCTTTCGAACGGTATATGTTTCATCTAAAGAAGAAGGTGAAAATTTTGAGCAAAGTGGAGGGTTCTATTGTCACACAGAGCATCAATGAAGAAACATCACATTTTGACGAGTTCTACTTTCCATCACAAGTCAAAATGAAGAGTCGTAGACAAGCTTGACATGATGACGGAGGTGTAATACCTTTTTATCCGGTCAAAGTTCCTCATATATTCTTACAGATTGGACGACTTAGTGAAAAAGGCAAGAAGCGTATACTTTCAACACAGGAGCGTGATCATTTGCATATATATTCTCACAAACTACGATGGAGTTGAAGAATATGAGAGGTATTAATTATATTGAACCAAATTGTTAATTACTTATTTGCCAATTTGATATCCAGTTATATATATGTTAACCAAATTGTCAATCTCACATGATTTATATGGCTTATCAACGTTTTGCAGGACTGGTTGATTGTGCTCAAACAGGAAGAGTTCGGACGTTGGTTAAGAGATTATGTAAGTGTTTTAATTACCTTGTTTTAACTATAATATATATATATATATATATAATGAATGACTTNATGATTGAAATAAATTAATTTTGATTTGATTAGTGCAGGTCACGACAGAGTCGGCTACCGGACAAAGATTTCCCACGTGGTTAGAAGAACTAGTTCAATTTCCACTAGCAAGCGCGCAGTCACATGTGATGTATAGCAAAGCTCTGTAGGTTTAGGTTTGATCGAGCATTCCCTTGAGGTTGACCTTGTTGTTGATTTTACCGTACAAGTGGACGATCGGGTATTTGAGGATTCAGAAGAAGAATTTGACGAATTTGGGGAAACTTCCGATTCAGCAGAATCATATTACTCATTATCGGATTTGTAGTAGTTTTATAAACTTTCCATTGTAAAAAACATGTACTTCTACTTGTGTAAGATATTAGTTATGTGGAAGTTTTATAAAAATTTGGCTTTTGATGTAGTTAAGTGTCACCCTTCCGGAAACCCAAAATAAAAAATGTTAAGTATAAATTTCCGACGGATGCATGTTCTTAAATGTGGTTTAGGGTATAGGGTTTATGATTTTTTGTATAAATTGTATACAAACATTTGTTTGATGTATATACAATAGCTTTAGTTTGATAAATTTCAAAATAAATGTGTTATCTAGAATTTATAAAATTTGATGGAAGTATTAGTATAAGTTATAGTATATGGTATAGTTGATGTTATGTGAAATGTATAAGATTTATGTTGTGAAAGTAATAAACCCATACAAAGTCTTTACCATTAATGAACTTACAAAATTTTTGAATGAAACAAGTAGATTGAGGATTGTTAAACCATATCACCATACCCTAACCCTAAACCCCAAATATACCCTAAATCTGTTGGAAATCTCCGACGGATATGGGTCCTTCAACACGTGTCCATTGATTGCCCAATAGAAACACATGCAGAAAATATACTGTATATTCCCATTTCCGACGGATTTAGGTTTTCTCGAGACCGCGTGAACTTTGACCGCCTAAAAAAAAAGTTGTAGGGATCTGACGGATAAGTCCATCGGAAATCCGTATATATCCAGAAACCAGTCGGTTTCTTTTCATTTCTCTCATCTCTCTCTCTCTTCTTCCAATTTTTCTCTCGTTTCTCTCTCCTATTCTTGCGATTCTTCTCCTTAATCTTCAATCTCTCTTCTCAATCTTCTCTTCTCAAGCCTCAATCCTTCTATCCTCATGGATCCCAATATGTAAGTCCCTCAATCCTCAATAATTTTCATTGTTAGATCTTGTATTTAGAATTGTTAGGTTAGTATTTATAAATTGTTAGATTAGTGGAATGAAATTTAGGGTTTATGAGATTATGATTTATGAGATTAGGGTTTATGAGTTGTTAGGGTTTTGAGATTAGAATTGTTAGATTAGTATTTAGAAAATTTTAGGGTTGTTAGATTTTTTAAGTATTTCAAAAATTAGTATATAATTTTTTCATAATTTTATACTAATTAAAAACGTTTTTATAAATTTTTGATTTTTATAAAAACGTGTATTGGTTTTTTAAAAAACATTTTTAAAAATTTTTAAAATAAAAAACATATTAAAACGTTTTTTGTTGATTTTATGAATTTTTTGAAATTTTTATGAAAGTTATGAATTTTTTTTGAAAATTATGAATATTTGGAATTTTTTTTGGAATTTCAGAGTTTTTTTGAAATTTTTGATTTTTTAAGAAATGTTTTGCATTTTTTTAAATCTCAGAAGTTTTTTTGAAATTTTCAGATTTTATTTGAAATTTTTGGAATTTTGCAATTAAATGTACTAACGTTTTTATGTTTTTTTCGGCAGGAACAACGAGGATTCTCTCCGTTTGGGCTCCCAGGGACGTGGTCGTTCTCGGGGTACGGCTCGTACCGGCTGTTCGTCCTCGGGAACTGAAGTCCTGGATTCCGAGTAATCCGTAGCTCGCACCTGGATTAGTATCGCAGATCTAGTCCAGCAGCCGAACCGGGACCATTGCATTCAACTCGATTACAAATTCGAAAAAGAGACTTGGTAAGTAAAATTTATTTGATTATTTTAATTTATTAACATAATGAATCTTATCGTATTGATTTATTTTGTTTTAATGTTTTCAAGTTTAAGTTGTCGACTGAGATCACCAATGCGATATTGCGGATGCTCCATAACATGTTGGACAAACCGTATAAGAAGTACTCGGACATGCCGAACGACGAGAAAGACTTGTGGCACCGAACTTTCGCGGTAAGTAATTTTACGATTTTTATATTTTTTAATTAATTTTGACATTTTAAATTTTGTAAACTAACATTATGTGTTTTTTTAATGTAGCAAGAGTTCACTTGGGACCACACGATGACCGAGAAAGTGATTGACACTTTCGATAAGTATGTCGCGATTCAGTACTCGAAGCACATGTACGAGTGGAAGCAGAAGTGGCTGCAAAAGAAAGACAAGCCGAAGGACGTTGAGGACGAAATCTGGAAGGGGTTCTACGAGTATTGGAGTCGGCCTGCGACGAAGAAACTCTCCGAAACAAACTCGAAGAACCGAAAGAGTGAGCGAGGAGTGAAGGGCATCTGGATTTACAACGGGGGCGCAAAGACCGTCGAACGCGAAACGATGAAAATGGGAAGTATACATTACATTTTTAATTACTAATTTCGTTTTGTATTATTATTTGACTTAACAAATTTTGATAGGCAAAAAAAGCCGGTGCCACTCCCGATTACCTTCAAGTGATGGAGAGGAGGCACACCAACAAAATAACTGGTGTGATCCAGGACGGGGGGTGCGGGAGGTTGTTGAGAAGAGCAAGAAGAAGAAGTTGGACCGTGCAACTTCATTGTCGCAACTCACTCTTGATGGATCAACTTCTTCGAACGAGTTACCCCGGGAATAGATCAACGAGATTGTTCTCGCGGTAAGTTTCAATTTGTTTTTATTACTTTTTATTTTTTCGTTATTTCATTACTAATTTTTATAATCTTTTGTTTTGTAGTAAACTCGACAAGTCAAGGATTGATTCTTAGGGTTAGGCAGACTTCCAACCCAAGAATCTTCTTCTTCTTCGGGTCTTCGCTATCCTTCGGAGTACATGGAAGAGATCGAGAGGCTCAGCAAAACGTTTAAAGACCGTGACGCAATGGTCGAGGAGTTGGAGTCCGAACACAACAAAACCTGGGAAGAACTCTCAGATATGAAGAAGATCATGAAGATTGTCTTTCCCCGTCTCTTTCCTAATTAAGTGTTTTATGTTTTTTTTAATGACATTTTTATGTTTAATGAATTAAAATATGTTTAATGAATTTAATTAAGTTTTTTTATGTTTACAATTAATTATAATTAATTAATTATGTTTATTAATTAATATATTTAAAATTATATTTTATTAATTATTAAATATTTTTTTTAAAAACTAATTTATTGTATTACGTCGGAAATAATCCGTCGGAATTTCGTCGAAATTGATTCCATCGGAAAGTTGTCAGAAATATTTCCGACGAATTACCGACGGATCGTCGACAGAATATTCTGACAGAGATCCGTCGGAAATAAAGGCTGTCGTAAATCTGTCGAAAATATTTCTGACAGAATTCCGAAAGTGTTCCGACGTGTAGTTCCGACCAAACATACTTCAGTAACTCGTCGGAAAAATGGTCGTCGGTTATCCGTCGGAAATATTCCGACGACTTCAGCACGCCGGTATATTCCGACGGATTTCAGTTTCCGATGAGCTAAAACCGACGGATTTATTTCCGACGGGAAGTGCCGTCGGAAAACGCATGTTATCTTGTAGTACTTCCTTTTCAGATGTGACCAAAAAGTAAAACTTGTGGCGGTCATTGTGATGCTACTTTCCGGGGTCCATGGGTGGTTCTTTTATTTTTATTTATCCTTTAATAAATATTTGCTTCTTCCTATCCGATTTAGAAGTAAGTTTTAATTGCTGAGACATTTTGAGTTCATGGTTTGATTTTAATAAATGGTTTTCAGACATTAATTGAGTATTTAATGAGCTCATTATTATTTCAAAAACTTGTTAAGTGAGTGAGATTCAAGTTAGGTTAAGTTTGTGAGATTATGGTGTCTCAATTTGGTATCAGAGCGTAAGGTTTGCCAAACCGGTTTCGACCGGAGAGGCGTTTTCAAAAAAAAAAAAAAAAAAAAAAATTGAGTTTTACATCGGTTTTTAAATGTTTTGAAATTTTATTTTTCCAGTATTTCCGGTTGTTATTTTTCTTTGGGGGAATAGAACTTAGGGCAGCAACGATATTAGCTCGAGTCATTCTTATTTGGTTCTCTAAGGTTAAAGATCTGATCCGAGCGTTCTTTTTCAAGATGACAAGACCTCAGCGCAATGGAAACGTGAACCATATCAGGAATGCAGTTGAACGAGTGGAGGAAGTACCAGCAGCCGTGCATGAGAATGTTGCTGCAGAAGGACAATTGGGGCAGCATGTATAGCTCCTGTAGTGGATCCAACGGCCATAGGTGCAGCTGTGAGTGCGGTCGTGCTGCAGGGAATTCAGCAGCTTCTAGGACCACTGTTAGAGCGTATCCCAGTGGTCGGAGTAGCTCCGGGAGTGGCTCCAAGTGTAGCCGCAGGTCAGCAACTAGTGCAAGGGAATGGCGTACCAGACTTGACTCCTCCACCTCACATGCAGATGCAACCACCGGTACATGGATACGAACTGCATATGTCCACCTACCAAGAGATGCTTAGACTGTTGAGAGAGTTTGGCATGGAGACTTACAGTGGTGGAACTGATCCAGTGAAAGTGGATCGTTGGAGGAAGCCGTTGGAACGCATCTTTGGGTCGATCAGATGCCCCGTCAGATACAAAGTTGAGATGGCAGTCCAGTACCATTTTGTTCATGCTGAAGCTTGTCCATAAGCATTTTGTTCATGGAGTATAAAATTGTAAATCTCTCTCTCTCTCTCTCTCTCTCTCTCTCTCTCTCTCTCTCTTATTTTTTTCTAATCTTTCACAAGAACCTTGAACAATCCCGGATCTGATAAGCGGGTATTTTTATATTATGCTGTTAGAAAAAGAGAATGAAAAAGCTAAACTTTTCAGCCAAAACCTGATTCCAAACTTGTGTCACTACGACATAAAACCAATGTCAACAACATCTACTCGCCAAAGAGGAGTATCTGCTGAAGATGCAGCTGCATGATCCATCTCGTGTACCAGTTTGGAACTAACTCACGGCGTAGCTCAAAGGAGTAAGAAGAGGTGACAGATGATGTGGAGCTTACTAGATCAGGTAGCTGAGCTGTACCAGTCACAAGGAGAGACGCGAAGCAGTTGCTGAGCTGGAACGAATATCTTATTGACAATAAGGAAGCATGGAAGATTTCCTTATTCTTAGGAGAAGGATAAGGGAATGGAAAATATCCTTGAAGATTCGGTGTGATCCTCAAGGGTATTGTCGGCTAGGGTTAGCTGTAAGTCCTACCTTGTATAATTAGGCATGATAAGTCTTTGTATGAGACTTAACACAATTGGGGAATTCTGAGCATAGGGCAAATGGTCATCTTGTAAGAGATCTAAGGCTAAGGGCGAGAGAATTCATTGAGAGGTTCTTGGATCACATATAGATCCAAGGACAGGTGAGGCTAGAACGACAACTCACGGTGTGTCTTGAGCTTGTCTAGGATCGTGCTTGGTAAGACTTGTAAGTTTACTAAACAGATTTACTAGCAATAAAGTTTTTGTGTAGAGAAACTCTTGCCTCACTGTGTGTACTAGTTCATGTACTACGGTTCTTGCATTTTCATTTGGTATCAGAGCGGTCATCTGTGTGTATTGCAAACATGTGAGATCTTGAGGAGAAAAATGGAGAGCTATCAAGAATTGGTGAACAACTCAAAGGTGATACTGAACTCATGGAACTATGGTTTTTGGAAGTCTCGAATCAGATCAGTGATTAAGGGAATTGACCCACTCGCGTGGAAAGCTGTCCTTGAAAAATGGACAGAACCTAAGGTGAGAGACGCCGCCGGAGTAGAGACAAACAAACCAGGAGAGCAGTGGACTGAAGAGGAGCAGAAAAAGTACAAGTACAACTCTAGGGCACTCACGGCTATTCACTGCAGTGTGTCAGCGAAGACGTTTGAGTTGATTCAAGGATGTGAAACTGCAAAAGAAGCATGGGATATTCTGCAGATTCATTTCGAGGGAACAACTAAAGTTCATAACTCAAGAAAATATATGTTGGCATCTAGATTCGAAAATCTGAGGATGGAGGAACATGAATATGTTGCTGATTTCAGCTCGAAGCTGAGCTCACTGGCACATGAAGCAGCCACTCTAGGCAAGACGTACAAAGATAAGAAGTTAGTGAAGAAATTCCTACGATGTTTGCCTACGAGATTCATGGGGTACAAGTCGGCTCTGAGTGTATCTCAAAACACTGAGTCACTGGGTTTTGGTGAAGTTGTGGGAATGTTACAAGCTCATGAGATGGAGCTGGATAGTCTGAAGAAACCAAAAAGCATGGCTCTTGTTTCAACAAGTGAACGAAAATCTTTAGAGTCAGATGAAGATGAAGATCCTATAAGCCTGTTGGTCTGACGATTTGATCGTGCCTTGAGAAAAGCAGGAAAATTCCAAAATCAGAGGAAAACCAGTTCCTTCCGAAAACAAACTAAAGGAGACATGCATGGAAGGAAAACAGAAATGCACTGTCATGAATGCAAAGGGTGTGGTCACTTCAAAACTGAATGTCCCACAATCAAAAGAAGGGAAATTCAGTGTTTTGGTTGCAGAGGGTTTGGACACACAACTGGAGTGTGTAAATGATCAGAAACGCCTAAAAGAAAAGTCCCTAGTGGCTGAAGATGACTCAGAAGATGAAAGCGAGGATGAAGGTGTGGAAGAAGTAAACAACTTTGTTACGCTTCTTGGAATAACAGAGTTCTCAGAAGAGGAAGTGTGGAGGTTGACATCACTGAAAGCTACAAAGAAGTTCGTGAGATGCTGATTAAAGTCGGAAAAGAGAACTCAGAACTAAAACAGGAGAAACTGCGTCTTGAGTCAGTCATCGTATTGCTGCAAGAAGAGCTGATTGCCGAAAGAAAGATAAGTCAGGCAAGTGTGTCACTGATAAAAGAAAAACTGAATCTGGCAACAAAGGCTGATCGACTGTATCAAGAACTACAAGCTGAGAAAAATATATCAGCTCAACTCCAGACAGAACTAGATATGCAATACAAGAAAATCCACATGTTCGCAGGAACAAAACAACTTAACAAGATCCTGAGCTACGGCAGAACAGTGGATGTGAAACGAGGTCTGGGATACACCGGAAAGGAAATCAAGGAGACAAAGAAACTCAACTTTGTCTCAGCAGGATTCCACACTCATGATAAGCTAAAAATGAGCAGCGTCACAGAAAGAAAAGTTGGTCTGTGGCAAACACGGTCACATCAGAGCATATTGCTACAAGTTCTGGGAAAGAGTAAGACAACTTAGGAAACAGGGGAATTTCTCTTGGAATGGTTATAGAAATCAGATTTGGGTAAAAAGGGCAGATCTAGCACACGGAGCTGTACACGAATCAAAACCAAAACACTCTCATGCTCCAATATGGCTCAACTTGAGGTGTAACATGGATGTAACATCAGAAGATACATGACCATGGTATTTTGCAAGTGGATGTTCCCGACACATGACAGGCACACGAAGCTATCTCCAAAATATTACGAAGATTAAGGGAGGAAAATTTACCTTCGGAGATGGAAGCAAAGGAGCTATCCAAGGAAAAGGAAAGACGTGCGAGTCAGAGTTACCACAACTGATGAATGTCTATCTGGTTCAGGGCTTGAAAGCAAATCTCATCAGTGTCAGTCAGCTGTGTGACGAAGGAATGATTGTGATCTTTACCAGCACAGACTGCAAAGCTGTTAACAAAGAAGGAGGAACAGTGCTGAGAGGGATCAAATCAGGAAACAACTGTTACTTGTGGGACAGCTCATCTACCTCAACAAGCTGCTACAGTGCTCATGGTGACCTTCAGCTGTGGCATCAGCGGCTTGGTCACATGAATGTCAGAAACTTTACTAATCTTGTTGACAAAGAGATAGTGAGAGGTGTGCCACGAATCAAGGAAGGAAGTAAGATAATCTGTGGTCCATGTAATCAAGGGAAACATGTGAAGGTTCAACATAAGAGGGTACCTGATGTTCAATCCAAAGCAGCACTAGACCTGATCCATATGGATCTGATGGGACCAATGCAGGTTGAAAGTGCAGGAGGCAAGAGGTATGTGTTTGTTCTGGTAGATGACTATTCACGTTTCACTTGGGTCAGATTCATCCGTGAAAAATCGAACACATCAGAAAGCTTCAGAAACTTAGCTCTGCAACTGAAAAATGAAAGGGGATGTATCAAAAGGATCCGCAGTGATCATGGTGGAGAATTTCAAAATGACATCATGAATGTGTTCTGTGAGAATCATGGGATTGCTCATCAGTACTCAGCTCCAAGAACCCCTCAGCAAAATGGAGTGGTGGAACGGAAGAATAGAACCCTGCAGGAAATGGCACGTGCGATGATACATGGCAACAAGGTACCTATGAAATTCTGGGCTGAAGCTGTGAGCACCGCATGTTATATCATAAACCGAGTCTATATCAGGAAGGGGACAATCAAAACTCCCTACGAACTGTGGAAAGGGAAGACACCTAACCTAAGTTACTTCCATGTGTTTGGATGCAAGTGCTACATTCTAAATGACAAAGATCATCTTGGAAAGTTTGACTCCAGAAGCGATGAAGGAATGTTTTTGGGATATTCTGAAACAAGCACAACATTCAGGGTATTCAACACAAGATCAAGAGTGCTAATTGAGTCAGTCAACATTGTTTTCGATGACTACTCTCTCATGAAGTGGGAAGGAGCCAACACAGAAAGTGACTCAGAACATATTGATGAAGAACGTATGCCTCAAGGCAAACCTGACAACACAGAAGAACAACATGTGTCAGAGCCATCGATGGCTGAGTCAGGTGAAACTCCGCAGGTTCATCGCAATCATTCATCATCTGATGTTATTGGCGATGTGAATGAAGGGAGGAAGACTCGTGGAGTCCAACTTGATTTCAAAAAGATGGTTGGTAAATACTCTGAGATGGTCTTGTATGCATGCTTTGTATCTGTCATTGGGCCAAGAAACCACATACAAGCACTTGAAGATGAATTCTGGATTGTGTATATGGAGCAAGAACTAGAGCAGTTTGTGCGCAATGATGTGTGGGAACTTGTACCACGACCTGAGCATGGAAATGTTGTAGGCACCAGGTGGATTTTCAAAAACAAGATTGATGAAATGGTGTTGTGGTCAGAAACAAAGCAAGGCTGGTAGCTCAAGGATACTCTCAGATAGAAGGGGTAGACTTCGAAGAGACGTTTGCACATGTAGCAAGACTTGAGTCAATACGGTTGTTTCTTGAAATTTCATGTATTCTGAACTTCAAAGTGTACCAGATAGATGTAAAGAGTGCATTCCTAAATGGGATTCTACAAGAAGAAGTGTATGTCGAGCAGCCTAAGGGGTCTGAAGATTCAATTAACCCAGGGCACGTATACAAGCTCAAGAAAGCTTTGTATGGGTTGAAACAAGCACCTCGGGCATGGTATGAAAGGCTTACTGGTTTTCTTGAAGAAACAGGCTACACCAGAGGGAGTGTTGACAAAACCCTGTTCATACTTGAACAAGGAAAGGAGATCATGATGGTTCAAATATATGTCGACGACATCATCTTTGGGAGTTCATCTCAGTTGGTAGTAGATCAGTTTGTTAACAACATGACTCAAGATTTCGAGATGAGTATGGTAGGGGAGCTGAAATACTTTCTGGGATTACAGATAACCCAGTCAGAGAAAGGAGTATTTATCTCCCAAAGCACATATGCTAAGAACCTGTTGGTGAGGTTCAAGCTTGATCAGTGCAAAGAAGCACGTACGCCAATGAGCACTACAACGAAGCTGAGCAGAGATGATGAGGGACAAGATGTCGATCCCACGGTGTACAGAGGGATGATTGGGAGTCTCCTATATCTCACAGCAAGCAGGCCAGACTTATGCTTGAGTGTTGGAATATGTGCGCGTTATCAGGCTAAGCCAAAGCAGTCACACCTTGAAGCAGTAAAGAGGATCATCAAGTATGTCAAGGGAACAAGTGCTCTTGGGGTTTGGTATTCCAAAGGATCAAATAAGAATCTGGTGGGATACTATGATGCAGATTGGGTAGGAAGTGTTGACGACAGAAAAAGCACAAGTGGAGGATGTTTCTTTCTCGGGAACAATCTAATCTCATGGATGAGCAAAAAGCAAAATTCCGTGTCGCTATCTACTGCAGAGGCAGAGTACATAGCCATGGGAAGCTGCTGTAGCCAACTCCTCTGGATGAAACAGATGTCAGCAGACTATGGGATGGATGCTGGACCACTCCTGGTTCACTGTGACAACAAAAGTGCCATAAGCATATCAAAAAATCTAGTGCAGCACTCGAGAACAAAGCACATTGACATAAGGCACCACTTCATCAGAGAATTGGTGGAGGAGAAACAGGTAGTAATTGAACACATTGTCACTGATCTTCAGCTGGCTGATTTATTCACAAAACCCTTGGATTTTAATCGCTTTGTTACCTTGAGAAATTCAATTGGTGTGTGTGGTATGTGATTGCTGTTTCGAGTGTACAGGGCTAATACAGGTACTGAGCCAGGGTGTGTGTAAAGTTCATATTTTGTCTGGAGTCAAGTGCATCAGTGATAACGATCCCTTGTCATGACATCTGAGCAGGATGTAAAGTCCAAAGTCATACTGAGAAGACTTACAAGGTAGAAAGGAAAATCATTGAGCATAATGCAAACATACCCTGAACTGAAAGAGCGATGATGGAAATGATGCATGATTGATCAAGAAACTGTCAACGGCCTGTACTTGAGAACAATAACCGATGATGGTACAAGGAATCCGGCATAAATCAAAAGAAGAAACAAAACCCTTCTCATTATGGACAGAAGCTGAAGACTGACAAATGACAGGAGGAAGTTGTGATAAGGGAAACCGGATCACTGAAGTCAAGATGGCCAGACCCGGTAAATCAGTCAGAGCTAAGTAAACATCTTGATTCAAGTACTGTCTTAGTCACTGTCTAAACTCAAAAGGAAAAAGGTAATCAAATCTTGATCAAAATTCGTTTTCAAAAAGCCTGGTCAAGAGTCATGATATGTGGGATATTGCTACAAGTTTTATCCCCATGAATTTATTTTGAAAGTGCTTGTCAATTATTGTTCGATGAGTTGTGCTACTAATGGGTTATGTGTCAGAGAAGTTGGTTGTTGCAGTGAAACAGGGAATCAAGTTGGGTGAAATCTATGTATTCGGTTAACTGGGCCCGGCCCAAATTGATATCTCGAAATTTGAAAAAGAAAAATCAAAAGAAGGACAGGGAATCGTGGATCGATATCTACGGGAAAGAGGAAACTGAAGAGTTACTGCTCATAAACTGCAAAAACCCTAACGCATATCCAGAGTGAGAGAAAATCAACCGAAAATGGTGGAAAGAACCCGAAGAGGACCAACCGTGCATGCTACCGGGAATCAAGAGAAGTCGCACTTGATTGACGAGGAAAGTGGCTCGGACCCAAATCCGGTGGCTCAGGGAACTACTACAGAACCAGAACCGGCAGTAAGCACTGAATCTTTTGCAACGGCAAACGAGGGTGGATTGTCCGAAGGCGATGCATCGACTGAATGCAAGAAAAAGACAGTTGAGGAGGAGGTACCTCCGATAGAGGAGGCCGGAGAAGTGAAGGATCCTGTCATTGATCCAATCGGGGAAGACACAAATCATACCCCTGATGAAGAAATTGATGTGACGACGCTCGAAAACCTGGGTATGAGCATCTACGAAGGCGAAATTGATGAGGGAAACGAAATCTCTGAGGACACCAAGGCAAAGACTGACCGTGATGACGAATCATCCGTCAGATCCGAAGAAGAAACCCCTGAGAAAGATCAAGCATACTTAGGAAGAAAAGGAAAAATGGGTCAGGAGGAAAAAACAGAAGATGACGGGGATGAATCTCCAACAAGGATTTCAGTCCAGAAACAGGCAGAGATAGCTGATCGAAAGCGAAACAGGCGAGAATAGACAAACCAGGCACCGTCAAGAAAGAAATCAAAGTCTCACCCTCAAAATCAGACACAGAAGGTGCCCATGTCTCAGGGAGAGAGCTCAAAAGCGAAAAGAAAGACCAAAACTCACTCGAGAAAGGCATCTCAAGCACCCAGCATGTACAATTTCTTTTCAAATCGGAATATCTGGACTGAAAGACTGGTAAATGTGGATGGGGAAGATGAGTGGGGATATCACAAGATCATCATTGCTGGTGGAATGAGATCAACTGTGGTTGGGTTGTCAGCATATGTGCCTCAACTGGTTCAGGAGTTTTATGCTGCATTCCCATCTGAAATGCCAACTGTGGAGGGACAAGGAGTCAGCGTCTTTGTCTGGGGACTCAAGTTCGAGTTCTCTCCTGCAGTGATCAACAAGAGTCTGAAACTCAAGCCCCTGAGTCAAGATGAGACTAGGCAAATGCAAATGCTGAGTCAGTCAACCAGTCTGAGCTAGCATCATTTCTAACTCAAGGGGGAAAGGCGAATTGGCCAAGTCTGACTACACGAGATCTGCCACCTCATCTTGCTGCATTGATCCTGATTGCAGCATTCAACTGGGTACCTTCAACCCACAAGAATCACATCTCATAAGAAAGAGCTACAATGGTGTACAAGCTGTGCCATGGGATTCAGATTGATTTTGGAAAGATGGTGTTTAAGCAGGTGATGGGACTAAGCAAACTCAAGAAGAATGATACATGTTGGATGTTGTTTCCATGCATCATCACTACTCTGTTGGAATCACAACATCGATTCGAATTTGAGGCTGGAGAGACACATGTACTTCCGGCACGGTACAAAAAGGATCCTAGGAGTGGCGAGGAGTTCATCAAGAAGGAAGCAGCTGAGACAAAGACAAAGAAGCGACACCCTCAAAAGAAGTCTGCTCCTGCATCTGCATCAAAGGCACCTAAGCCAGTGAGTCCTTAACCAGCAGATGAGACTTCATGTGACATTCGAGTCATGCCAATGGGAGTTGTGCGCTTACCAGCTGGTTCTGCTAGTGTTGATGCAATCCGAACAGCTCTGGATGACACGTCGTGTGTGCTTCAGACCCTCATGGCCACAGTCCAAATGCTTCAGCAATCGATTCAAGGTACCTCAGAAAGACCTTGAAAATTATAGTCATTCTCTGAATATATATGTTTTTTAACTTGTGTGTACTCACAAGCAGGGGGAGAAAGTGGCTAGGTGGTGTTGGATTACGGGGGAGTAAATGGAATCAGGAGCTTATGTTTCAGTTTTTTCTTGGGAGTTTTTGTTTCAGTTTACTAGTGTATGATTCTGGGGGAATCACTTAAGGGGGAGTTTGTTTTATGGTTGTTGAAAACTCTGTTTCAGTAATTGGTTCATTTCAAGACTGTATTGGATGCTTCGTATTATTTGAAACTCAGTTTGTGTAGTCCTGGAATCCTTGTGCTACTTGCGTGTATGTGTGGTGTGTATTATTTGCAACAGGTACTTGTGAGACACCAAGCTAAAAAGGGGGAGATTGAAGATGCAGCTGCCTGATGCATCTCGTGTACCAGTTTGGAACTAACTCACGGCGTAGCTCAAAGGAGTAAGACGAGGTGACAGATGATGTGGAGCTTACTAGATCATGTAGCTGAGCTGTACCAGTCACAAGGAGAGACACGAAGCAGTTGCTGAGCTGGAACGAATATCTTATTTACAATAAGGAAGCATGGAAGATTTCCTTATTCTTAGGAGAAGAATAAGGGAATGGAAAATATCCTTGAAGATTCGGTGTGATCCTCAAGGGTATTGTCGGTTAGGATTAGCTGTAAGTCCTACCTTGTATAAGTAGGCGTGATAAGTCTTTGTATGGGACTTAACACAATTGGGGAATTCTGAGCATAGGGCAAAAGGTCATCTTGTAAGAGATCTAAGGCTAAGGGCCACTACAAGAAAACAACGTTTTAACGACTACATGTGGCGACTAAAACATTAGTCGCTACGAATTGTGACTAATTAGCAACTATTTTCCGACTATTTGGCGACTAGTAAGGTTTAGTCGTAATGTTGTCGCTGTTTTACGACCAAACAGAATACTCGCTATAGTAGTCGCTATTTTACGACTATTGTACGACTATTTTAAGCTCTGTCGCCAAATTACGACTACGGTTACGACTAATATTACGACGGGACTTAGTAGTCGCAGAATAGTCACCAAATTAGCGATTAATATGCGACTATTTGGGCGGGTCGCATAGCAGTCGGTAAACAGTCGTACAAAACCGGTGAAAAACACGTGTTATTTGTTGTTTGGGTTGGTGCACCGGTTTTATGTGACTACAATATGTAGTCGCCTTTCAGACGCCATGTAGTCGCTATGTAGTCGGCAAAATCGTCTATATAAACAAAATTTACCCCATTTCTTCTCCTCATTCGATCTTAAACACAAAACAAACATATTTATTCTCCTCATTCAATTTTAAACACAAAATCAAACATATTTCTTCTGCTCATTCGATTTATTAGTTATAAAATGTCGGGAAATTATAATTATAGTAATTTCCGGGAGTGGATGTATAATAGGTTCGATGAAGAGACGGGAAATTTCTCGGAACAGTTCAGAACGGGGGTGGAGTAATTCATGACATTTGCAAATAGCCAGCCTCTAACACAGAGTAATGGCGGTAAGTTTTTCTGTCCTTGTAGTGTTTGCAAGAACGAGAAATTTATCCCGAGGACAAGAATTTGGAATCATATTTATAGCAAAGGATTTATGCCAGATTATTATGTTTGGTATAAGCATGGGGAAGAATTTAATATGGCGGATTTAGGATGGAGTTATGTTGATACGACGTATATAGGTGGGAGTGAAGAAGTGGGTAATGTAGTAGAAGATATATATGTGGATATGGTGAATGATGCATTTCGTGATAACGTGAGTTTTTATAATTATCATCAAGGTGGTACTAGTTATCAGAATGTAGAAGAACCGGTACGTAACCATTCAAAGAAATTCTACGACTTGTTAGAAGGTGCAAATAATCCACTATACGATGGTTGTCGTGAAGGTCACTCGCAGTTATCCTTAGCTGCTCGAGTCATGCAAAATAAGGCATAATATAATATGAGTAAAAAGTTAGTGGATTCGGTTTACGGAATCTTGACAGACTATTTACCAGAAGGAAACAAGTCAACTGGTTCACATTACGAGACAGAAAAATTGATGCGCAATTTAGGTCTCCCATATCATACAATTTATATTTGTATTAACAATTGTATGATCTTCTGGAAAGAAGACGAGAAGGAAGATAAATGTCTGTTTTGTGGAAAACAAAGATGGAAGCCTAAGAACGACCGGCGTAGAACCAACGTACCATACAGTCGTATGTGGTATCTACATATTGCTGACAGATTAAAGAGAATGTATCAAAGCGAGAAGACTGCAACGGCAATGAGATGGCATGCCGAGCACCAAAAAAAGGAGGGAGAAATGGGTCATCCTTCTGATGCGGCGGAGTGGAGATATTTTCAAGATCAACATCCCCGGTTTGCCGAAGAACCGCGTAACGTTTATCTTGGACTATGTACCGATGGGTTCAATCCATTTGGCATGTCTCGTAATCATTCGATGTGGCCTGTGATCTTGACGCCATATAATTTACCCCCGGGTATGTGCATGAATACAAAGTATTTATTTCTTACAATTCTGAATTCTGGGCCAAATCATCCGCGAGCTAGTCTCGATATCTTCCTCCGACCTCTTATTGAGGAGTTAAAAGAGTTGTGGTCTAATGGCGTCGGTGCATACGATATGTCCTTGAATCAAAATTTTAATCTAAAAGCAGTGCTGATGTGGACGATAAGCGACTTTCCGGCGTATAGCATGTTATCCGGATGGACAACCCATGGTAAATTGTCTTGTCCTGTTTGCATGGAAGATACAAAGTCTTTTTATCTACCTAATGGAAGGAAGACGTGTTGGTTTGATTGTCATCGAAGATTTCTTCCTCTTGGTCATCCACTAAGGAGGAATAAAAAAGACTTCCTAAAGGGAAAAGACGCTTCGAGAGAGTATCCACCTCCGTCTTTGACCGGTGAGCAAGTTTATTTTTGAGCGGTTGGCTGGTGTAAATCCATCGAAAACAAATGATGTTGGTGGAAACGGTCACGAAAAGAAGAATCCGGGCTATGGGAAGCACCATAACTGGCACAAGGAAAGCATATTTTGGGAGCTGCCGTACTGGAGGGACCTCAACCTCCGTCATTGTCTTGATGTGATGCATATAGAGAAGAATTTTTTTGACAACATCATGAATACTCTAATGAGTGTGAAGGGTAAATCGAAAGATAACATCATGTCAAGATTGGATATAGAACGATTTTGTTCTCGGCCACACTTACATATTGATAGTGAGGGTAAAGCTCCTTTCCCATCCTTCACATTGACAGAAGAAGCCAGAAAAAGTTTACTGGAATGTGTGAAACATGCGGTTAAGATCCCATATGGATATTCGTTAGACTTAGCTAGTTGTGTTGATATGGACAACCAAAAGTTTTCAGGCATGAAGAGTCATGACTGCCATGTTTTTATGGAGCGGTTACTTTCATTTATCTTTGCAGATCTCCTAGACCGGAATGTCCACCTTGCGTTATCAGGTACTAATTACGACTATTTCTGTAAATATGATTATAGTATTGTATATAGTAACCTCATGAAATTTTCACGTATATTGTAGGGGTTGGAGCATTTTTCCGAGACTTATGTTTGAGAACTTTGCATGAAAGTCGAGTTCAAATTTTGAAACAGAACATAGTTTTAATCCTATGCAATTTGGAAAATATATTTCCACCTTCATTTTTCGATGTGATGGAGCACCTGCCTATACATCTCCCATACGAAGTTGAATTAGGAGGCCCTGTCCAGTATAGGTGGATGTATCCTTTTGAAGGGTTTTTCAAAAAGTTGAAAGGGAAAGCAAAGAACAAAAGATATGCGGCAGGATCGATTGTTGAATCATATATCAATGACGAGATTACTTATTTCTCAGAGCACTACTTTGCTGCGAATATACAAACGAAATCAAGGTAAATGCTAAAATCAATCACATCATGTCCACTTTGGCATTTAATTTGTATAGACGTCCTATGTATTTTAATGTGAATTACTTTTCTACTAATTTGGTCAGGTTAACAAGATTCGATGAAGGTGAAGTCCCCGTATATCATGTCCCTGGAGTACCTTCTATATTTACTCAAGTAGGTCGTCCAAGTGGAGAAATGCATGAAATATGGCTCTCAGAGAGAGACTATCAATGTGCACATGCATATGTTTTACGAAATTGTGACTATTTTCAGCCAATTGAGAGGTATATAAGTAGGCATCTCTCTCAAATTACGTTTTACTATATATAATCCTTGTTTAATTTCTCATATTTGTGTTGGTCTTGTGTAGAATGTTCGAGGAATTTATTTATGCAAAATATCCAGGACTTTCCGAAAAAGAACTCTCTACGAAAAGAGCTGACGAATATCATTTATGGGTGAAAGAATATGTATGTCTAAAAAACATTCGGTGTAATGCATATATTTATACTTATATATATTTATGCTATTTTTATATATATACAGATTTCTTGCTGGAACCCCACGAATCCATTTCCTACTTGGGTTCAAGAGATAGTGCATGGACCTTTGAATAAGGTAAAAACCTGGCCAATGTATTTTACAAGAGGCTATTTGTTTCATACGCAAAATCACGGCGCTGGACGAAAGACATGTAACTATGGGGTCTGTGTTTAAGGTCAAAATTACACTGATGCATCTGATGAAGCGGATTTCTACGGGACCTTAAATGATATCATAGAACTCGAGTACGAGGGGATGGTCAATTTGAGAATCACACTTTTTAAGTGTAATTGGTATGACCATGTTATCGGTAGAGGCACTCGGAGGAGCAATGGTGGTGTTGTAGACGTTCTTTCATCGAGAAAATACAATAAATACGAACCATTTATTCTAGGTACGTACTTATTAATGTCGATATCGTATATATATATATACTTATGTATAACTTATTTATACATTTTTATATTGCAAACAGCCTCACAAGCGGATCAAGTTTGTTATATTCCGTACCCATACACAAAGAAACCGAAGCAGTTGTGGCTCAATGTTCTAAAAGTGAATCCGAGGGGAAGCATTTCAGGGGAATATGAACAAAAGGAACCGACTCTTTTGCAAACAGAAAATGATGATGCTGTATTGATGACTACAAATGAAGATCTCGTACTTGACAATTTCGTACATGGAGACCAAATAAACCTCGATTACGATATCGGAGATGCAGAACCAGAAGATGAATTTCAGTGTAATTTGTCATCATCTGATGAAGAATCAGATGACGAAGAACCCTACTAAGTAACTATGTTACTTATGTCACAATTTCGGTATAATTTGTCTTTTATATGATTTATCGTATAATAATATAAATAACTTGACCAGATGAATTTCAGTGTAATTTGTCGTCTTGCGATCTTTACCACTAGGCCATAGTATTTAATCGGTATTTATCACGCACACACATTTATAACTCGAGCAGATGTATTCAGGATAAAAAAAAAATTGTCCTCAACCAGACTCGAACCCGGGTTCGGGTGAACATGTTTGCGATCTTTTCCGCTAGGCCATAGTCTTTAATCGGTATTTATCACACACACATATTTATAACTCGACCAGATGTATTCAGGGGAAAAAAAACAAAATATGTTCTTCATAGGACTCGAACCCGGGTGAAGAGAAACATGTGTGCGTCTTTACCATTAGGCCATAGTCTTTAATCAGTTTATAACACACATACAAATTATTAAGTTGACCTGATTTATTCAGATTAAACAAAAAAACCTACGAAAGCCCTAAATCCCTAAGTCCTTTTTCGCGAACCCTTCGATTTCATCTTCTTCTCCTCTCGAATCTCTTCTTCTCCTTCGATTTCATCTTCTTCTCCTTCGATTTCTCCTCTCGAATCTCTTCTACTTCTTTTCTTGCCATTCTCTGACGATGCCAGAAGCTAAGAAGGGTAAGAATCAGAAGAGAAAACACGCTCCCAATCTTTCTCAGAGACGCGGAGGTTACAATCCCTCTCCGACAATGTCGCGAACACCGAGATCTCTTCCGCTGCAGTACAACATCACGCCGGCTGCCCAAGTTCCTCCGACTCAGGCGACACCACCTCATGTCGCCGTCGACAATCAACCGTCAACCTCAACACCATATTTCCGGAGCTTTCCACCGCCACAGCAACTTTTCAACAGTGAAGAACGCCGTGCGCCTGAATCGGATCCACTGGAGGCTCCACCGTCACCACATCATAACTCTCAGGCTCAGAGTCATCCATCTTCTCACGGACACAGTTTCGAAGATGAATCTCCAGTGTTGCCGGATCTCCAGGAAGACACGCTAAGGGCTCTCAATGCACTGCTTATGGTGCCAGACCGGGATAAGTTTACAACTGTCCTCTCTCCCACACCGACGCCGAACTCGAGCTGGTATGACCTTGCCATCTTCTCCATCTTTTTATCGCATTTGAACAGACCCTGTTTAGGATAGAGTGTAGTTTAGAATGTGTTTTGTGTTTGAATGTGATTCTGCATTGAATCGTGTCTGTGTGTATAATGTGTTTATGGATTTGATTAGATTGTGTTTACTGGATTTGATTAGAATTGTGTTTGTGTTTGATTAGAATTGTGTTTGTGTCTGAGTCTTAGCGTAGACACAGTTTGATGTGTTTAGAAATGTGTTAATCTAGCTTAGTTTAGAATGTGTTTGAATGTGTTTCATGTCTGGTTTCATGTGTCTATTAGTGTTAGTTCTCTGAAGTCTTAGGTCTTAGGTCTTAGTTCTCTGAAATGTCTCTGTGTTTGAATGTGTTTGATGGATTTGATTAGAACGTGTCTGCTTAGATTAGAATTGTGTCTGGTTTCATGTGTTTGATTAGAATTGTTTAAAGTCTGGTTTCATGTGTCTATTAGTGTTAGTTCTCTGAAGTCTTAGGTCTTAGGTCTTCTGGTTTTAGGTCTTAGGTCTTCTGGTTTTAGGTTTTAGGTCTTAGTTCTCTGAAATGTGTTTCATGTATATGTTTTAATGTGTTTGTGTCTGTATTGTGTCTGTCTTTGATTCGAATTGTCTCTGTGTTTCAATGTGTTTGATGGATTTGATTAGAACGTGTTTGCTTTGATTAGAATTGTGTCTGGTTTCATGTGTTTGATTAGAATTGTTTCATGTCTCGTTTCATGTGTCTATAAGTGTTAGTTCTCTGAAGTCTTAGGTCTTAGGTCTTCTGGTTTTAGGTCTTAGGTCTTAGTTCTCTGAAATGTGTTTCATGTCTGTGTTTGAATGTGTTTGTGTTTGTGTTTGTATTGTGTCTGTCTTTGGTTTTATGTCTTAGGTCTTAGGTCTTCTGGTTTCATGTGTTTTGAAGTCTTAAGTTAAATAAACGTTTGCTTTATTTAATGTGTGTTTTTGCAGGTTTAATCGCGACATGGGATCGAAACTGGTTAGGAAAATCACTAAAGTGTTTACCAACAAATTCGATGGTCCCTACTATAGTTGGACATGTGTGCCTCGGGAGAGACAAGAACGATACTTCCTCGAGTTCGCGGTAAAGTTTTCTGTTCTACAGCAGTGTGATGTTTTCTGTCATATAGGTTTGCTTCTGATGTTTTCACTAACATTTTGTTGTCTTTGTATAGTAGAAAACCCACACCTGGGATCCCTTGATAACTGGGACAGTTAAAGAGTATTTTGATGAAATCTGTCAACGCCGGATGAAGGACATGGTTAGCAGTGCGATGACTAGTCGAGAGCGACCTAATTGGATCGGTGACACGCTCTGGAATACGATGACTCAGTACTGGGACACTGAAGAAGCAAAGTTGAGGAGTCTCACCTATTCCAATGCTCGTCTGTCTGACCGTCAAGGTCTCGGTCCTCACATCCACTTGTCAGGGCCAAAGTCGTATCAACAAATTCAACATGAAATGGTAAGTAACTTTTACTTTTTCTTACACCTTAACAACTTAAAAAAATTTCATAATCGTTGTTTATTTTGTAACATTGCAGGAAGCGGAATTGGGACGATTGGTTAGTCTTGGTGAGGTTTTCATCAAGACACATACAAAACCAGATGGTACCTATGTCGATAAGAAGGCGAAAAAAATCGCTCAAAGATATCAGGAGAAGCTGCAACAGAAGTTGTCTGACCTCGTGACAGAGGCTTCAGATGTTTCAGACGGTGCTTCTCGACCTCGAGAGCTAACAATAGATGACTATACTAGCATCTTTCTTGAGGTAAGTAACATTTTCAGTCCACATTTATATTGTCTTGGCTTTTGTCTACTTTAATTACGTTTTTCTCTTACTTTTTCACAGTCCACTGACTTGGATTCGCTAGGAACTCCTTATGGAGTTGGAAGCCTGAAGGAGACTCTTATCAATGGCAAGCGCAAGCAACCGGGAGCCTCTTCCTCGTTTGTTGCACTGCAAGAGCAACTAAAGGAAGCTCAACGGAAAATCGAGGAGCAGGCTGCCTATATTGAACGGCGTGATGTTGAGATTGCTGCCCGTGAAGCACATCACTCCCGAGCTGCAGCTGAGAAAAAGGACAAGTTCGAGCACTTCTCCTTGGTGGAAAAGTACTTGCGCCAAACTGATCCGAGTTTTCTCGACTTCTTGTCTGCTAATTCACCTCCAGCAACAACCAATATGCTTCCATCAACAAATCAACCATCTACTTCTTAGGTTACCTCTGTTTTTTATCACTTGTGTTACCTCTATTTTTTTAGAACTTGTGTTGTGAACTTGTTATGGAGTTTGAATACATTGGTTAATATTTGTAATCAAATGGTATTTTCAATGAAATTTCGGTTGTATAGTAATTTAAGTTTGTAACACAGGTTTACATTTGAGAAACAAACAAATACCAACCGTTCATACCAAATTCTAATATTGATAACAAAAATAGTCAGTAAACAGTCGCATAGTAGTCGCCAAATAGTCACTAAACAGTCGCATAGTAGTCGCCGTATATTTACATCATCGAAGCTTATGTTCCGATTAGTCGCCGAATAGTCGTCAAATTAGTCATACAATAGTCGGTAAATGGTCACTACATTTTACGACTATATTTGGTGACTACAATTATCCGACTACATCTTGACCCTTCCTATAGTCGTTTACTAGTCGCCGAATTTATGCGACTATTTTACGACTACTACAATGTGCGACTATGTTACGACTTTTACAATGTGCGACTATTTTACGACTATTCCACTATTCATGGTCGTAGTCGGAAAGGGCGACTATTTATACGACTACGTTCTTTAGTGATTAAAGATTACCGACTACGTTCTTTAGTCGCAAGTTAGTCGTACCATCGCTTTTAGCGACTATTTAGCGACTCTTTCTGCAGTCGCCAAATCGCTGTTTTCTTGTAGTGGGCGAGAGAATTCATTGAGAGGTTATTGGATCACGTATAGATCCAAGGACAGGTGAGGCTAGAACGACAAGTCAAGGTGTGTCTTGAGCTTGTCTAGGATCGTGCTTGGTAAGACTTGTAAGTTTACTAAACAGATTTACTAGCAATAAAGTTTTCGTGTAGAGAAACCCTTGCCTCACTGTGTATAGTAGTTCCTGTACTACGGCTCTTGAATTTTCATCTGCTTGGATTGTTAGTGATATCTCAGTGAGAGCAGCAAGAAGAGTGACTTAAATTTGTGATATGGCATGTGAGAAGTTACAATGAGTAAATTATGTTCAGGACGATGGATCGTCAAGACGCCCGTTGGATCGTCAAGACGCCCATTGGATGATCCAACGGCTTGACGATCCAACGGCCACAATGTATCTATGCTTCTTCTTCTAGACGTACACTGCAAGAAACCCTTTTGGTGCTTAAGTTTCTTTCCTGGTTTCTGCTACAGAGCCACCAATAAACCTTTTACCAAAGCCATTTTTTGTTTTTTAAAACTAAGTCTTGGACTTTTGGGAAAACGATCTATTTCCCCCTCGGAACTATGATATAACACCAGTTCTACACAAAGTTATGGTCTCGTACTAGATCCCCACGAAATAAATGTTAAAACCCTATTTTCTCACCGATTGAAAGTTATATCATAGTTCCGACGGGGAAATAGATCGTTCTCCCTGGACTTTTAATCTGAGTTTCTCTTACACCGTACGTCGCTAATCAAAGTGTTTCCTTTTATCTTTGGGAATCCAAATTAAATAAAATGCATGCAGACAGAAGAAAGCAAGCATCTCATATCTCATAGTAGAGAATATTGACATTACAAAACAAAAAGTGTTTTATAAAAATGCAATTAATGTAGGCTAAAACTTTGGTTTGCTTTCAAGTAATGTGTAACACAATTAGGACATGAACTTGATAGCCAGAAAGATCAAAAACAGCTAAGCCAACATGCTGTAAATGAGAAGTGATCACACGCACTCTTTTCAAGAATTTGGCTTGGCCTCTCCCAGGCCCGGCTCATGGGGATGGGATGGCAACATAGGTATTTTATAAGGGCCCAAATTTTTTTTTTTTTTTTAATTGTAAAAAACAATTTTTAGGGCCCAAATTTTTTTTTTGTAAATAGGGGCCCAAGAAAAAAAATTCCCTCATTTTTTTTTTTGCCATGGGCCCTAAAAATTGTTGAGCCGGGCCTGGCCTCTCCAACAATAAATCAACACATGTCCTCATTCTAGATTTGCTAATAATTCGTACTTGTTCAGCAGGAGTGGTGTCGGCTGCTTGTTCTTCAAAGATGGAGCAGAGTTGCAGATTTTTTGTGGTTTTGTTTGTTTTGGCCTTTTCCTAATTAATGATATTTAGACCTTGGCTTGACTTGAGGTACTTTGCATCGTTTACATTAAGATCCTCTACGTGGTCAACAAAGACAGAGACACTATGATAATACTCATCAATGTATTCTCCAAAACCTTGGATTTCAACACTTTGAAGAGTGTTTCTTTAGGGACTGAAGTAGAAAAATTAGATATAGATGTATAATTCTTCGAGAAAACAAATTCACATGTAGCTGTCACTCCAGCAAAGGAAACATTGCGGTTAACGTTTTCATTAGCCGGCAAAGTGTAGACATAGTTCGACCATTCCTGTTTCTAAACATCCTCTAGAACCCATACACACAGCTAAAGGGTATTGCCATCCATCGCCATCATACTTCCAATAAATCCCACCTAATTTACCCTTATAGTTTATCAATATAGCATAATCAAACCATTCTTCTTCCTCAATGAATTTGAATTTTTCAGACCTAATATCAAAGAAAACTATCACATAAGACACTTCATCATCACACGTTTCATCAATCACATCAGACGTTTTATTATTCACATCAACTAAGTAATACAAAACCCCATTGATGCATATCCCTTCACTCAAAGGATAATGGGTTAAGGGACATTGGAATTTCCTCCAACTCATTTCTCAAGTTTTCCTAATGTTAGAATTCTATGATCATCATCAGCCATATACAATACCTTGAATTGCTTGTCAATCGGATCAAACCCTAAAAAGCTTGCCGAATAATTGTGCCTTGTCAGATTAGGCAACTCGCATATTGTCGCGTTCTAGGGTTAAATATCAAAGGCACTGCATCCCCACCCTTCTTTTCTGAGATCCACATAATAGAGAAATATATCAAACCAGAGGTAAGGCCATGAAAGCCTACATGGCACATGTATTTGAAGAACTTCATAAGAAAATCGGCAGATACTACAAGAGACGACTTCCCATATCGATTCTGAAGCTGAGGCGACGAGAAGAAACTCCACTCACGGTCTTGTTCGAGGGCGAATAAGAGACGTGGACGCAGGGGTGGACCCAGGTTAGCTAAGGAGGTGGAAGGTAGGGGTGTCAATTAGGGACAAAGCCCGAGGGCCGGCCCGGCCTGGTCCTGAAAAACAGCGGGCTCGGGCCTATAAATATAAGCCCGAAAAATCGGGTTTTTTGGGCTAGTGTGTTTTTCGGGCTTAGCCCGAACGGGCTTGGGCTAGCCCGAAAAGGCCGGAAATTTACATTTTAATTAGTTATAGATTTTATTTCTACATTTATCTTTTTAAAAATAATAATTTGACATATTTTCTATACATTTCGTGATCCAGGTACCATTATCATTCATCCATATTTACTTCATTTTTTTAGAATCATTATCTATAGACTTTTAATGACATTTCTATATGATTTATACATGTCAAAACTTAATATTTTTTTTGTATATGTACCTCTTGAAGTTGATGAGGATTTAGAATACGATGAATGATATTCTAATCTAAATTGTACTACCTAGATTTGAAGTGTTTTGATTTTAGGTTTTATTTGGTAATACAATTTATTGAATTTTATTTGTTTTTTTGTCAAACTTTTGCTTTTAAATTTAATTGGATTTGATATAATACATTTCAATTTAGATTTATTTTTATAAATATTTTGTTTTAATTATTCATTTGAGAATTGTGAATTTTTGTGTTTGTAAAAAAAAACTCAAAAAACCCCGAAAAGCCATATCCGGGCTGGACCGGACTTTGGAATATAGGCCCAATTTTTTTTTTGGCTGGACCGGACCGGATTAGCCCGATTGACATCCCTAGTGGAAGGTGCCACCACTAAATTATTAGTTTTTAAAAAATAAATCTAAAAAAAAATTCTATTAGTTTAAAATTGTATGCCCCCACTACAATTTTTTTTAATTAACTTCAAGTCCAAAAGTGCATAATATTAAACTATTCTACTTTAGTTATAAGCCCATTTTAGTTCCAAGGTCGTAAATCATAAAATTATATTAAAATAGTTAACTTTTACTAATTCAAAACCATTATTAGATTTTATTAAGCATAGGTAGAAACCAAATTGAAATACAAAGGTGGGATACCGATATCCAGGAAACAAAGCCCGATTTTCGAGTGCCAAATTGAAACAAGATTACAAGGAAAACCAAAGCAAACAAACTCGCGATTCCAAACAAAGCATAAAATTGATAAACCTGAAAAAAGAGCCTCACACCAACTTAACATATTTTTCTTCTCCTAGAGAGTCTTGAAAGAAACAAATCGAGGATGACTTCACCGGTCAAGCCATCGATATTCCTCCTATAGTAATAAAACCTTCCAATTGTAGCATTCCTAAACTTCACATTCCGACAAGACATAGCAGATGCGAACTTCAAAAACTTCCTAGATAAAAGCTTTTGAAACGGCGAGGTTGAAGGCTTCAACTTTTAAAACGCCTAGATAGAAGCTTTTGAACAAATGCCTGATCTGTGGGGAAAAGACAAAGAAAGAACGCGAACCAAACCGGATAGCACCAAACTCAAACAAGCCGAGAAAGGCAAAAGATCGAACCGGATAGGACCAAAGAAACTCCACCGAGGAAGAGAGAATCCGCAAGCTTAGAATTAAGGCACCAAATTTCAAGCCAATTTATGTACCTGAACAGAACGGGACGAGCGCAGGTGGGCCACCGTGATCTGAAACGAGAAGACAAAGACGGGGAGGCTTGAGGAGAGAGAGCTAGCGGAACCAAATCGACATCGTTTGCAGCAAACCACACCGTCGTTCACCAAGAAACCAGCGACTGATTTAAGCGTTTTCACTCAGTCAATTAAAACTAAAGTTCACACTACCGCAATCATAACAGTTGTCAATGCATGCAGTACTTTAGGATCGAATCCACAAAGACCAAGGTTACACTACTATTCTCACAATTATGAAATTAAGCTAAGACAGAAATATGGTTTATTTTAGAAAAGTAACAAGAGCAATTTAAACGATGTAAATTCAATAAAGGAAAGGCGTTAGGTCGAGGGTTTATTCGCAGGAATCCAGAGACCATAAATCAGACAACTATTCAGGGAATAATTAAAAGCAAGTTTCAAACTCAAACATAAATATCTAACCAATCCACTTCCGTGCTCATGGTAACTAAATCTAGCAACCTAAAATCCTAACTTCCGTTGGCATATAATTCTAGATCAGCATTAACGAGATGGTTCAATATGTTCACGAATCGCCTTAACATTAACTTCCGCCGGCTAAGGACAATTCGCTCACTTATGTTCTTTCTAGCAACCTAAGACACTTCCGCACTCTTAGATTGCCCTAGTTCATAGACCTAGCGGTCTGCTCAAGTCTAAGCAATAAACACATCAATAAGCGAAAACCACAAAAGATAAATCCATATATGTGTCTAATTCAATGACTCATGGATCCCCTTGAAGGCCCTAACCTAACTAGGGGTGGCATCGACCTGTTCCACCGGTATCGACCGATGATGTCTTTTTCTTCACAGTTTCGTGCGTTTTTGCCCTCGTAACTCCAATTTCATCCTTGATCGCCTTTTTACCCGAGATATCTAAATAGAAGACTAAAAGACTCTAAAAACGGACTTTGACTCGATAAAACAATTGGAAGAAACATTAAAACAAGCGTTAGAAAGCGATAAAAACCAAGCATATCAATTCTCCCAGGCTTAGTCTTTTGCTTGTCCTCAAGCAAACATAAGACTAGCAAGGAAGAAAAGTTTGAAAACCCGGAGATTCACACTACCGTTAAAGTTCCGCAATGACTGTTACCTCATTAATCCACGTATTGCTAGAGTAGCTCCTGATTGGACCGCCATGTACTTCTCTGCAAGCGTTCGCAGCTTCCCAGATTCAACACATAATCTCACAGGATAATCCCAAAACTATCATCGCTGGGTCTCATCAAAGATCATAGTGCCAAAAACCTTCTAGACTCTTGCCCTTTTGATATCGCGACAAGACAACAACACAACCCTTGGTACCTTTCCCCTCCCCCATAATTATTCTTTCCTCATTTCTTTTCCATAGGGCTAATGGCTGATGGAACGCGAGTATTGATGGTTTTAGCCACCGAATCCCCGGTTCATTTTAGTGCCACCCTTTCAATCTAAGGCATAGGCGAACAGTGGTATCTTCGGAAATTTTCCTAACCTCGCTTCCAACCTTAGTGTGATCATCTCCTTCGAAGTAAAATAATGGGATCGTTGGAAATTTTCCTAGCCCTTTACTCGAAAAAAATAATTTCATCTTTTTTACTTTTAATTAAAAATGAGGGAGATGGGTACCATACTTTAACACGGGTTGTCTTGTCGGATATGAACGAGGAATCAAGCTCTGAAAACAACAATCACGATGATAAGGTAAAAGGAAGAGCGCAGAAACTATCTCAAATTGTGAAATTTTCCTGGAAATATGGTTGCCTCTGATTAACTGTTTGGCCTTTAGATTTTCCATTAGTCTTATCGGGAGCTAAATCTGTAACAATGGTCACTTAGATGCAAAATCACATTAAAAATTCAAAAGCAGTGATCTTAATCTCCAACAAGGTTTGACTCAATAAAACTTAAGAGAAAGACAAAAAAGAAACATAGCGTTAGTAACGATAGAGACCCTCCCCCAGACTTACTTCACACTGTCTCAGTGTGAAAATAAGAAGAAGGCCAAACAGACTCAAGAAAAATATAAAATGAAAGAAAACGTACCGTTGGGTTGCCTCCCACCAAGCGCTTGTTTAAAGTCGTTAGCTTGACTTTGGCTCGGGTATCAGTCAGGAAGAGCGTGAGAGCTTGCCCCGAAACAAGTCCCACCATCAAACATCTCCAGCTTAAGATTTTTGTTCATCATCCCCTTTACAGCATCTTTTCCTTTCTCCTTCAGCTCTGAAGTGAGAAGTGCTCTAACCTTTGAGAATGGCTTCGATGTTCCCTTGCACTTTACCTTATACTCAATCGAATCTCCATCACACTTCTGAGGGATCAAAGTTATATAAGCATCTCCTTTGACCTTTTTTATTGTTACCTTCCCTTGTGCTTTCACTACAAGAAAAAAGGCGATTACTAACAAAATTTTACATCGAATATTAGCCGTCGTAAATTTACATCGGGTTTACGACGACATTACGACTCATTTTAAATTCGAAGTAAATTCGTCGTAAATATTGGTCGTCGTAATATCGTCGTAAATGTACGTCGCAATTACGACGATATTACGACGATATTACGACGATATAAAAGTCATCGTAATATCGATGTAATTGTACATCGATATTACGACAACTTGTATTCGATGTAAATTACGACGAGTTTACGTCTATTTTGTCTAGATAGGTGAGCACGTTTTAAGCAGGCTTACCTAATTAATTACATCTAATATATTCGTCGTAAATCCGTTGTATATGCGATGTAAAATTGTTGTAAATTTTATTTGGATGTAAATTCGATGTAACTTGTCGATGTAAATCCGTTGGTAAATCCTAAAAATTTCTATAAATACTTGCGTACTTCGAACGAAAGTTATCAAAAAAAAAACAATCTCTTATAAAAATAAAAAAACACTTCAAAAACTATTTTTATAAAATGTCCATATACGAACTACGAAGATGGATGTATACGCAAAAGGATTCAGAGAGATCGTTGACGAAAGAATTCCAAGAGGGGCTTGAAATATTCTTGTATCAGGCCGGAAATATGCAAACAACCCTCGAAAGCAATAAGATGTTCTGTCCTTGTCGTAAATGCAAGAATACGAGATATATTTTTATTGAGACGGTGTGGAAGCATTTACTAAATAGAGGGTTTATGCCGCAATATTATGTTTGGTATCAACATGGAGAGGGTTTTGAAAGGAGTACTACTGATCAAGCTGATTGTAATAGTAATTATCAAAGTCATGTAAATTTTGATCAGGGTAGTAGTTATCATCATGGTCATGAAAATCAATTTGATCAGCAGGGTCAAGATCATGATAGGATGCATGAAATGGTCAATGATGCATTTCATGAAACAAATATTGATAATAGTGTTGAGGAACCCAATGTAAATACGAAGCAGTTTTATGATATGCTAGCCGCTGCAAATCAGCCACTCTACGATGGATGTAGAGAAGGTCAGTCTAAATTGTCGTTAGCAGCTAGGATGATGACAATTAAAACTGATCATAACTTAGCTGAGTTAGCTGAGGCTTGCATTGATGATTGGGCTGATCTTATTAAAGAGTATTTGCCAGATGATAATTTGGCTGCCGAAACATACTATGAGATACAGAACTTGGTGTTTAGTCTTGGGTTGCCTTCTGAGATGATAGATGTATGTGTTGACAATTGTATGATGTTTTGGAAAGATAATGATAAGCTGCATGAATGTCGATTTTGCCAAAAGCCGAGATTCAGACCACAAACTTCTGGGCGTAGTAAGATACCGTACCAACGGATGTGGTATCTTCCTATAACTAATAGGTTGAAACGATTGTATCAATCTGAAAGGACAGCTGGATCGATGAGGTGGCATGCATAACATTCGCAGAGAGAAGGAGAAGTGACTCACCCGTCAGATGCAAAAGCTTGGAAACACTTTAACACGGTACACCCGGAATTTGCTAAATTTAAGCGAAATGTGTATCTTGGCCTCTGCAGAGATGGATTTAGTCCATTCGGTATGTCTGGTAGGCAATATTCTTTATGGCCAGTAATCCTAACGCCATACAACCTTCCTCCAGATATGTGCATGCAAAGAGAATTTGTATTCTTGAGTATATTAGTACCTAGTCCGAAGCATCCGAAACGTTCCCTTGATGTGTTTTTGCAGCCTCTCATACAAGAGTTGAAACAGTTGTTGTATACAGGAGTTCGTACATACGACTGTTCGAGGAAGAAAAAGTTTATGATGCGTGCGGTGCTTATGTGGGCAATAAGCGACTTCCCTGCATACGGGATGCTATCAGGTTGGACGACGCATGGGAGGTTATCTTGTCCGTATTGTCTCGATCGGACATATGCGTTTCAGCTGAAACATGGTCGAAAAATATGCTGGTTTGATTGTCACCGTCGGTTTCTACCAATCCACCATCCATATCAGAGAAACAAGCGATTGTTTAGAAAGAACAAAATCGTGCGTGTCCCCCCACCAGTGTATCTATCTGGGGAAGATCTAGAAGCGCAAATAGATCATTTTGGGGGACTATAAACTGTGAATCGTGGGGGAAATTGGTACACTCCAGCTAATATGCCTGATGGATACGGGGAGAATCACAATTGGCACAAGAAAAGCATTTTTTGGGAACTTCCGTACTGGAAAGATCATCTGCTGCGACACAATCTTGATGTCATGCACATTGAGAAAAACTTTTTTGATATTATCATGCATACGGTGTTAAACGTGACAGGAAGAACCAAAGGCAGCGGAAAGTCAAGGTTGGACTTGCCTGATATTTGCAACAGAAATGAGTTGCATATTATGAGCAATGGGAAATCACCAGTTCCTATATTTCGGTTGGGTGCCCAACAAAAGGTAGCGTTGTTCAATTGGGTTTCATCTGATGTGAAGTTTTCTGATGGGTACGTATCCAATCTAGCTAAATCTGTTGAGACAGGACAAAAGTTTTCAGGGATGAAGAGTCATGACTGCCACGTGTTTATGCAACGATTACTTCCTTTCGCATTTGCCGAACTCCTTCCAGGAAATGTTCACCAAGCAATTGGAGGTAAGGGAGACATCATCATATCACAAATAATTTGTTCAACTATATATATTGCACTATATAATTTTGGTGTTGCACGCATCGGAGCGTTTTTCCGGGATTTTAGTACACGGACGTTGTCAGAAGATGTAATTGCACAGTTGGATGCTAATATTCCAATATTGTTGTGCAATTTGGAGAAGATATTCCCGCCGGCGTTTTTTGATGTTATGGAACATCTTCCCATTCATCTCCCTCACGAAGCAAAACTAGGCGGGCCTGTTCAGTTTAGGTGGATGTACCCATTCGAGCGGTTCATGAAACATTTAAAGGGAAAGGCTAAAAATCTAGCGAGAGTTGAAGGATCAATTGTTGCGGGAAGTTTGACCGAAGAAACTTCACACTTCACTTCATACTATTTCGCTACGAAAGTCCACACGCAAACGGAAACCCCAACGATATGATGATTTTGAGTTACTTTAGAAGGTGTGGATGGTATTTATAGAAATTTTCAAGAAATTACCAACGGATTTGCAACGAAAATTTACAACGGTTTTACATCGAATATCATTACAACGATTTAACATCGAATATACGACGCAATTACGTCGAAAATATTAGATGTAAAAAATTAGGTGAACTATAAGAAACCATGTTTTACCAAACTCTCAAAGTCGACGTGAAATCGTCGTGCTACCGATGTCACTATTTACGTCGTAACATCGTCGTAAATTTACGACGAATTTACGACGATTTGTGAATTACGACGCATTTACGACGAATATGTAGTGTTTAGGGTTTAGGGTTTAGGGTTTTAAGGTTGAGTATAGGTTGTATATGTTTGGTATATCATCAATTATATTGTTTTACATAAGTTCTCGATTCGTTGTTTGACACAATACAAAAATTATTATCAATTTATACTTCATGCATGTTACGAAGACGTATTACATCGAATGTTATAGAGAAGTAAGAAGATATAAGGAAATTACGACGACCACAAAATCTATATATACGCGAGCCCAGATTTTTCCCTCACAATCTCTCTCTCTCTACGTTCGGAACTTTCTCTCTCTAGGTAATTTTTTTTTTTAATAAAAATTTTAGATAAGTATTTATGATTGTTAATATTATATAGGAATAGAATTATTAGATAGTATTTGAATTAGATAGGAATGGAATTATTAGATAGTATTGGAATTATATTGAATTATATTTTTGATAGTCGTTTATTTTTTTTTAGATATGGGAACTCGTAGGACTCACTATTCCGCGTTTATGGGTGGCGCTTCGGGACCGAGTGTTAATTCGGATGCCCCATCATCGTCTGCCACACCGTATGTGGTTCCGGTCTCCGGTTCCGCCCCACCTACACCTGCACCTCGACCCGCTTTGCGATATGCGGGATTGACGGTCGAGGACATTTTGCATTCACAGGCGCCTCCGCCAGCTGCACCTGCACCTGCATTCACCCCGGTTAGATCCGCTCCGGCCGCCGAATACTTTTTGGTATGTAAGCTAATTTTTTTTTTTTCATTAATATTTTGTTTTTACTAATAATTACATTTTTATATTTCAGGTTTAAGGAGGACAACAAAGTCGGGCGGAGTGTGTCTAACAACATCAAAGCCTACTTCGAGGAGCCTCACCGCAATTGGTCTGCCGTTCCGGGCGACGTCGTTGATATGTGGTTCAAATGTTTCGTGGTAATAGTCATTTTACTTTTTTTTATTTAATTATTTATTTTTATTTAATCGTTTCTAATTATTTTCTTGTTTTTATAGCAAAAATGGCACTAGGATTTTGCGATCAACGAGCCGGTGAAGACGGAGTTTAAGGCGAAGGGAAAATTGCGGCTCAACAATACCGTCTCCGATTGGAAACGGAGGTGGGAGGTTGAGGGCGATGCGGCGAAGCCCCCGTTCATGTCTTCCGAAGTCTGGAACGGCTTGAAGACATACTGGATGGATCCGCATTCGCAGCAAGTGGCTGCTAAGTGTTCGGCTTCTCGGAACACTGTCGGTCCAGACGGTCGTCCGGCGGTGTTGCCACATACTTCAGGTCAGACGTCATTTGCGGGAAGGCGTCTTCAAATGGTATTATTTTTCTAATATATATTTTATTTTCCTAGTTTGTAATTAATTAAATTTAATTTTTAACCGTTTTTTTTTCGAATGTCATTTGTATAGGCAAAAGGAGGCGAACTTCCTCCGATGACTAGAGTTTTTGAGGAAACTCACAAAAAGAAAGACTGTTCTTTTGTGGATCCTCGAGCGGAGCAGCTCTACAATACCGTCCAAGCACGGATTGAGGAGCGTCAAACTCAGCTCTCTCAGCAGCTATCACTTGGAGGTAGCTCGGTTCAGTCCAACGCGGCTTTGACCACAGCCCAAATGGACGAGATATTTGAAGAGGTAATAATAATCATATTATATTTTTACGTAATTATTTCGTATTTAATTTATTAATTTTAACGTTTTTTTTTAGGTTGCCCCGAAGAAGAAAGGCAGAGTTTTAGGGATGGGATCGATTCGAGGTAGTTTTGTTGCCTCGTCTTCCGCACATCATCCGCAGGACGATCCGGTTGGGTTGAGGAACAAGTTGAACACCGCCCATACCGAGATCAACACTTTACGGGTGAAGCAAGCGGAATCCGAACAGAAGATCCTTGGATTAGATAAGACGATCCAAGGATATGATTCTCTGTTCGAGCTTCTTACGGTGGATAATCCCGCATTGGAGAAGGCCCTGAGAGCGCAGCAAGCCTCGACATCGGGACCGAGGGATGCGGATCAGGAAGTGGATCTGCTCGCTGCACAGCGAGACGAATTGTTGAGGGGAACCGACGAAGAGCTTTTTGGACAGTTTGGTATTAATTAAGATTTTGTAATATGTAATTCAAACTTTAATTTGTATTTTATAATTATTTATTTTAATTTTAATTTTAATTTTATTTTTAATTTTAATTTTAATTTTAATTTTTAAATTATTATTTATTTAATTACATCAAGATTAATTAAATTATTAAATATGCTAATTCGATAAACCGTCGTAAACTACCATCGTAACATCGTCGTAACTCATCCATCGTAATCGTCGTAAAATCGTCGTAACATAAAGCGTCGTAAAATCGTCGTAACACAAACCGTCGTATGATCGTCGTAACACCTCATTGGTATATTCGTCGTAAAATCATCGTAACAAAAAGATTCGTAACATCGTCGTAACACAAACCGTCGTATGATCGTCGTAACACCTCATTGGTATAATCGTCGTAACAAAAATCGCCGTAACAAAAATCGTCGTAACATAGTCGTAATACCTCATTGGTATAAACGTCGTATAATCGTCGTAATATTACGAGGACTTCTTAACGACGATTTGTAAGCGTCCCAACAGTTACGACGATGTTATGACGATTTGGGATTAACGACGAACGATTTACGACGAATTGACAATCGTCGCTAAATCGTCCCAAAGCCTGTTTTACATCGATTTTACATCGATTTTGTGCGTTGTAAACGACCCAGTTTTCTTGTAGTGTTTAGTCTTTATGATGTCGCTCTTGCTGATGATAGGAGGATCATCTAAGACTACTTTGACTGTGTCCTCTTTACAAGGCTCTTTCCAAGGATCAACCACCAGCGTCTCCCATGTGACAACAGTGATGCAAGAGACGTGTTTGGGAGCTCCTCTAGTGGGGATGGATTTGTAGAAGACCCTTTTGTCGATGATAGAGAGTGAGATTCTCTTATTGGGCATGTCTACAACTGCCCCCACTGTAGCCATGAATGGTCTTCCCAGAATCAAAGGCATATCGGAACCTTCACTCATCTCCACAACCTCGAAATCAGTAGGAACCAAGCAATTTCCTACATTAACAAGCAAATTAGGGATGATACCATATGGGGTTGTGGTAGAGGAGTTGGCGAACGCAAGAGTCGTCTGAGGAGGCTTCATATCCGCAATTTCCAACCTCTCTGCAACAACCTTCGACATCAGATTCACGCTAGACCCAGAATCTACAAGAGATTCTTTAAATTTGATTCCGAAGATATAACATGGAACATCGAACTTTCCGGGGTCTTCAATCTTAGACAACTGCTTCATTGGTGGTGGTGTGCTCCTTGCCTTAATGAAGAGTGCTTTAATCTCTTCAAGAGTCTCTCTGCAATTCTGGAAGAAATCTAACAAAGGTCGGTCGTCCAAGGCTTCTTCCAACGAGATCTCATGGGAAATCCTCCTCACCAACTTATCAAAACCACTCAGCTTCTCTGCACTAATAGGCTTCATGAGGTGTCTGGGTGGCATAGGGTATTGCACCTTAGGAATATATGGTGGTGGGGTGATGGAAGCGTATTTCTTCTCTGCTGCAACATCATGTGTTTCAACCGCATTCTTCAACTCATGCATAGTCTTCATTTCTCCTTGAGCAGTGATTGCGTTACAATGCTCTCTGGGATTTGTCTCTACTTTTCCCGGAAGATTTCCTGGTTGTCGCTTGATTGCTTCGGCATTTTGAGCAACTTGAGTGTCCAACTTCTTCACATGAGTGCATACAGCCTCGTACTTGTTGTTGAGATCGTTGTACATGTTATCTCCTTAGCAGATTGATCTCCTTAGCAGATTGCTCTCCTTAGCAGATTGCTGCTGGTTAAGCAGAAGTTGTTGCATGAGAAATTTAAGCTCATCTTGAGAGCCATTCGCAGAGCTCGCATGAACTTGGAATGGGGCTGGTGATGCTATCTGGAAGGTGTTGAAACCCACCTTGGAAATTGTTCTGACCTTGAAAACCCTGAGAAAAACCTGAGACGCCAGCGTTTTGCATAAAAAATTTTCCTTGGGATTGTTGAGCTAGCTAGGGGTAGACTTGATCTTGGGGATTTTCGACATTGGTGTTTCTGTAAGACAGATTGGGATGGTTTCGATAATTCTGGTTGAATCCTCTGTTTTGCACATACCCCTGTCCACTAACGAAGTTCACCTCTTGCATCTCATCACTCTCATCTTCAGCTAATCCCGACAAAAAACTACATCTCCTGTCTCCTCGCAAGACTTCACACCTCTCTGATTTCCCATCAGCAGCAAGTTCACTTTTGCAGTCAGCTCATCAATCTTTTGCGACTCCGCACTGTTGACACGTTTAGACCTGTCAAACTCAGGGCAGCGATTTCCAGAACTTGCAGCCAAGTTCTCTATCAACTGGTACGCTCCTTCCTTAGTTTTGTGATATATCATGGTTTTTACCCTATTTAAGCCATGATATAAGTCCTTTTTATAGAGTCTTTATAGTATTTTGGAGTCTTTTAGAGTCTTTTGCAGGTCTTAGCACGTTTGGAACATTATTGGAATTATTGGAGCTTTCTGGAACAGTTTGGAGCAGAAGCTGAAGTCGTCTTGCTGAGTAGCTGATTTTACGACAAGCATCAATCGATACCCCCTGGTATCGATCGATACTCATCGCAGCAAGACACGACCCGCGAGTTTTACAAGACTTGAAGAATTGCAAAAGTGCCCAGAAGTCTTTAATAATTACAAGAAGACCCCATGTCGTGATTTAGGTTATAAATAGGATTTTACAGCCATCTGTTTAGGCTATGCTTTATTTTGCTTTAGTTTAAGAGAGAATTTGGTGAGAGAGACAAGTCTGATTTCCCTTCGTCCGAGATCATATCTCAAAACCTTTGTTTCTCTTTCTGATTTTATATAGAGTATTTATTCAAACATGTCTATNTTTAGCTGTCGAGTTTCGACTAAGCCCGTCTGTATCAATCGATACTACCTAGTATCGGTCGATACCGAGGCGATTTCTGTGTTGATATCGATCGATACCATCCAGTATCGGTCGATACTCATCGTGTCTTTGGTTACTTACGTTCTTGATCTTTGTGTTTCAGGTGCATGCCTAATCGTGAAACCAGAAGAAACAAGAGCACTCCGCTAGTCAATCTATCCTTAGAGAAGCTAGCACGTTTAGAACGCACAAACAGAAAGACCAAGCAAACATCAGGGATGAATAACCCAGTGGTTTTAAGAGCTGATGAAGCTGGGATTCTGAGAGACCAACAGGATCACGTGTGCAATGAAGGAGGGCAGCGACTTGATGAAGCTGGAAACTTCGTTGCCCCTGCTGCTGTTGTTGAGATTATCGCGCCAGCTGGGCGCGCCAATGTTGGGAATGCTGCAGGTGATCGAGCTAGAACACTTGGCGAGCACAACAGGCCTGATCAGTTCTTTGCCAATCGAGCTGCGATTCGCATCCCGACTTTTCAGAGAAATGACTTCGAGCTGAAGCCCGCATATTACGCCCTCGTAAGTCAGAACCCATTCCATGGCCTACCTCATGAGCATCCCATGGATCACATCGAAAGGTTCGAGGACTTGGTCACTGGCATGAAGTACAATGGAGTGCCAAATGAGTTCCTTTTCTGCAAACTCTTCCCGTACTCTCTTGGTGGGGATGCTGCTTATTGGCTGAAGCAGCTGGCTCCTGATTCACTTACTGCATGGGATGAGATGAAGAACGCGTTCCTGATTAATTTCTATGATGATGCAAGATCCGAGGAGCTCAGGAACTCTCAGTTCGCTCAGGGTCCGACAGAGGCATTCAAGGCTTCATGGATTCGTTTCAAGTCTTATCAGAGAGACTGTCCGCACCATGGGTTCACTCAGGTGCAGCTGCTGGGCACTTTCTACAGAGGGGTTGATTGGAGATACCATATGGGTATGGATGCTGCAAGTAATGGGAACTTCTTCACCAGGTATCCCGATGATGCAGTTGTGCTGATCGAGAACTTGGCGTCTAGTAATAGCACCAAGAATGCTGATTTCGAAAGGAAAAAGCAAGCTGGAGGAACGGAGGGATCACAGATTGCTGACATGCAGGCCAAACTGGATTTCCTGGTCGGGAAGTCGAAGAAATCTGTGCACTTTGCTGATGAAGTCGCGAATGTGGAAGAAGAAGAAGATGATGTTAACTACGTTGGTGGTTCTGGTTTTCAGGGTCAGCGATTTGGGTACAACAACAACAGGAACTTCAACAACAACAATCAGCAAGGTGGGTACAAGTTAGAGGGGAACCAATCTGGTTTCGGAGCGAATCAATTCACTCAGAAACCACTTCAGAGCAGCGATTTCACTCGCAACTATGGGAACTCTTCGTACCAACCAGCATCTCCCAAATCCGCAGATAACAAGATGGAATCCATGATGGAACATATTCTTCTGGGACAGCAGAAGCTACAAGTGGATTTCAATGGGAAGTTTGATTCTCTGTATATCGATCTGAATGGGAAAATAGAAGCCATAAATCTTTCCCATAAGAAGTTGGAAACTCAGGTGGCTCAGACAGCAGCAGCAGTAAAGAGACAGGAAGGTTTTCTTCCAGAGAAAACTGAGAATCCAAAGGCACACATCAACGCCATCACTTTGAGGAGTGGAAAAGAGGTGTTTACAGGAGTGAAGAACAGCCAAAATGCAGGAAATCTCGTCGATCTTGCTGGAGATGACGATTGGGATTCTGAAAATCCCCAAGTATCGATCGATACTTGTCTGTGTCGATCGACACCAGTCCAGACATCCACTCGAGTGAATCCTAAAACCCTTGTATCGATCGATACCCCCCAAGTATCGATCGATGCGGAGACACAACCAGCCAAGGAGCCCGAGATTGTCAAAGAAAGGGTGTATACACCCAAGGCACCTTTTCCTATACTTCCTAAGCTGACAAGGAAAGAATGGGAAGATGCCAGATGCAAGGCCATGCTGGATAAGTTGGTTGTGGAGCTTCCTTTTGTTGGTGCTATTAAGACATTTCCAGCTTTCAGGAGATATGTGAAGAAAATGGTCTCTAGCAACGTGAACATAGAGGAAGGTGTCATGCTTATCACAGCTGAGTGCAGTGCACTCCTGCTCAACAAAATTCCTAAGAAGCTACCAGACCCAGGGAGCTTTGTTTTGTACTGCACTATCTACACAGACAGATTTGAGAGAGCTCTCTGCGATATTGGGTCGAGTGTGAACCTTATGCCACACTCAGTTGCCAAGTGAATGGGGATGACAGATTTCCAATCTACAAGGATTTCGCTGGTACTTGCTGATCGCTCAGTGCGACTTCCAGAGGGACTACTTGAAGATGTCCCAGTCATGATTGGGAATTGCTTGATCCCAACAGATTTCATCGTCCTGAAGTATGATGATGAGCCTAAGGATCCTCTTATCCTGGGCAGACCATTCCTTGCAACTGCTGGAGCCTTAATTGACTGCAAGAATGGACAGATCGCTCTCACCATCGGTGACTTGGTGATGTCCTTTAACATGGAAAAGTTGATGAAAAGGCCAACCATCGATGGGCAGACATTCTATGTGGACACTTTCAGTGACATAGCTGAAGAGTACTTCCTGGAGATGCATCCTGAGGATCCATTGGAGAGAGCATTGGTCTGTTCAGCCACTTCGGAGGTCCGTTCACGTGACGAAACTGCTGGATACTCAAAGTTGCTTGATTCAGCATCACCAATATCGATCGATACCCCCTTGGTATCGATCGATACCCTACGGGCAGAAGGAAAGTTGGTCGATGGTTCTAAGCAAGCTGCTGGGCTTGGAGATTGGAGTATAGAGAAAGCTCCTAAGGTGGATCTAAAGCCACTTCCAGCAAATCTGAGGTATAGTTTTCTTGGTCCTAATTCCACATACCCAGTAATCGTTAATGCTTCTTTGATTACCACAGAGGTTGCTTTACTGCTGAGCAAGCTGCGCAAGTATCGCAAGGCTCTTGGCTATTCTCTTGCTGACATTTCAGGTATAGCACCAGACTTGTGCATGCATCGGATTCACCTGGAGGACGAGTCAAAGTCTTCGATTGAGTGTCAGAGGAGGCTGAATCCGAACCTGAAGGAAGTGGCCAGGAAGGAAGTGATGAAACTGTTGGAAGCAGGGATTATCTATGCCATCTCAGATAGTTCTTGGGTTAGTCCAGTTCACGTTGTGCCTAAGAAAGGAGGCATAACTGTGGTGAAGAACGAGAAGGACGAGTTGATCCCTACAAGGACAATCACTGGTCACAGGATGTGCATCGACTACAGGAAGGTTTTTTTCCAGGGAAAACTGAGAATCCAAGGGCACACATCAACGCCATCACTTTGAGAAGTGGAAAAGAGGTGTTTACAGAAGAAAAGATACATCCTGGTTGATGTGGACTATGTGTCCAAATGGGTGGAAGCGATATCTAGTGAGAACAATGACTCTGCGGTGGTTCTTAAGCTGTTTAAGACCATCATTTTTCCTCGCTTTGGAGTGCCTCGAATTGTGATAAGTGATGGTGGCTCTCACTTTATCAACAAGGTTTTCGAGAGGTTGTTGAAGAAGTATGGAGTAAACCATCGAGTGTCTACTCCATATCACCCTCAAACCAGTGGGCAAGTCGAGGTCTCCAACAGGCAAATCAAAGAGATTCTGGAAAAGACAGTGGGTGCTTCAAGGAAGGATTGGTCTACAAAGTTGGATGATGCGCTGTGGGCTTACAGGACTGCTTTCAAGACACCGATGGGTACTACACCATTTCACATGCTGTATGGGAAGGCATGTCACCTTCCAGTGGAGATTGAGCACAAGGCAGCATGGGCAACGAAGTTGCTGAACTTTGACATCAAGCCTGCTGCAGAAAGGAGGTTGATTCAGCTGAACGAGCTGGATGAGATTAGGCACCACGCCTACGAGAACTCAAAGCTGTACAAGGAGAGAACAAAGGCTTATCATGATAAGAAGATCATCTCCAGACACTTCGAGCCAAATGACCAGGTACTTCTGTATAACTCTCGTTTGCAATTGTTTCCTGGTAAACTGTGTTCTCATTGGTCAGGTCCCTTCACCATCAAAGAGGTCAGACCACATGGAGCTGTCGTGCTGATTAGCCCAACAGGAGATGAGTTCACTGCCAATTGACAGAGGGTGAAACACTATTGGGCGAAAGCCGAGATTCCAACAGGGCAGATAATGCCTTTGGATGATGTACCAACAGCCTGAATGGCGTTACAGTCAAGCTATTGACGTTAAACGAGCGCTTGGTGGGAGGCAACCCACTGGTGAGTCTGTCTTTGAGTCGTTTTTCCTTTTATTTTCGTTCATTTTGTGTTTGAGTCAGGATAAACAAGGAGCAGACTCGAAATCGCCTTGGTATCGATCGACACAGATCGCGATTGATTGGTTCGTCAAGTCGATTTAAGCCTGGTATCGATCGATACCAGGTTGTGTGTCGATCGACACTCGACGTTCCAGCAAGGTAACTTCTTGTTTCTCTTCGTTTCTTCTATCCTTTTGTCTTCTTTTACCTACTCTAGGCTAGATAACACTGGGGACAGTGTTGTTCAAGTCTGGGGGAGGCGTCTGCTGACATTGTGTTTGTTTTTCTTAGAGTCAGTTGTTTTATCGAGTCAAAGTTGTTTTTATTGAGTCAAAACTTGTTGGAGATAATGATCTTGTGCTTGAACCTATTGATTTGATTTTGTTTTTGAGTGCACAGTGTTACAGGACCAGTTCTAGATCGACTAATGAAAAATCCAAGGACTGACCAGTTGACTAGAAAACATCCATGTCTCCAGCAGAGTTCTTCTGAAACCTGAGCCAAATTTTGCACTTCATCAATGTGGTTAGTGTTTTTAGAGCTTGATTCATCATTCATATCTGATAAAGGAACCCATGTGTTTAGAGTTATAGTATCTCTCTCCCCTGTTATAAGTTGATAAATAAGAGCATAAAATATTGAAATGATTTTCTTCTGAGTAGAGGGTTAGGAAAATTCCTGCGATCCCATTATTCTACTTAAGAGGAAATGATCACACAAAGGATTGGAAGCGAGGCTAGGATTTTCCTATGATGCCATTATTCACCTACATCCTTTGATACATAGAGAGGGAAGAACCGGGGATTTGGTGGCAAACACCATCAATACTCGCGTCTCATACCTTGATGTGTATATGCAAAGCTGAAAATTAAAAAAATGGAACATAATAAGAAATAAGTCTGGGGTAGAGAAATTGATACAAAAAGTGTGAAAATGGTGGTTCCTTGTCATGATATTGTCTGGTAAAGAATCTAGAAGGTTCTTGAACATTAACTGCAGCGATGAAACTGGCGATGAAGGTTTTACTTGAACAAAGCTGTGGGATAATGTATGGAGTCTGGAAAAGCTGCGAATGTCTACGGAGAAGTACATGGTGGTTAGATCGAAAGCTGGTTAGGTGACATTTGGGTACTTGGAAAGAATGTCATTTCGATGGTTCATGAACAGGTGAATCTCCGCGTTTTCAAACCTCTTTTTCTGGTTTGGTCTTCTATTTGCTTGAGGGCAAGCAAAGGCTAAGTCTGGGGGAGTTGATATATCATGGTTTTTACCCTATTTAAGCCATGATATAAGTTCTTTTTATAGAGTCTTTAATAGTATTTTGGAGTCTTTTAGAGTCTTTTGCAGGTCTTAGCACGTCTGGAACATTATTGGAATTATTGGAGCTTTCTGGAACAGTTTGGAGCAGAAGCTGAAGTCGTCTTGCTGAGTAGCTGATTTTACGACAAGCATCGATCGATACCCCCTGGTATCGATCGATACTCATCGCAGCAAGACACGACCCGCGAGTTTTCCAAGACTTGAAGAATTGCAAAAGTGCCCATAAGTCTTTAATAATTACAAGAAGACCCCAAGTCGTGATTTAGGTTATAAATAGGATTTTACAGCCATCTGTTTAGGCTATGCTTTATTTTGCTTTAGTTTAAGAGAGAATTTGGTGAGAGAGACAAGTCTGATTTCCCTTCGTCCGAGATCAGATCTCAAAACCTTTGTTTCTCTTTCTGATTTTATATAGAGTATTTATTCAAACATGTCTATTGATTTAATCTCCATGTCTGAGTAGATTTCTTGTTAGGTTTGGGAATTCTCATAAGGGATTTCTTTGAATGCTAGGTTGATTAGTTATTTAGGGTTCATAATCTGAATTAGTTCTTCACCTTAGGTTGTTCTCAAAGCTAATTCTATATTGATCACCTGGAACTTTGATCTTAGGATAATTGATTAGGCACGACAGTGCGATTAATTACCTGATAGAACTTAGGGTGAGCAAATTGATTATTCACAAAGAGATTTGGTTTAATTGATTTGTGAACATATCAAACTTGAAATTAAGGCTGATTTATTCTTAGGGATTTGCAAAGAAATTTGGTATTCTGAAGTTTAGATTTAGATAGTTTTCGCAACGACAGTTGGTTAATTATGTTCTAGTGATTTGAGTTCGAGAACCGTGCTTAACCTGAACCCTGATTAGTTAGTTTATTTTGCATTCATTGATTTCCTGAGAAATATCCATGAACCTATCTTTTTCCTATTGAATACAACTCGTTTACTATTTTCTGTTTTCTGCTAAACCTGAATTGCTTAGCTTAGCTTGATACTATACAATTTATTGAGTGATTTCTGTGAGTCCTTGTGTTCGACCCCTAACCATATTACAACTACTGTTTTAGTACTGTTAGGGTATTAAATTGAGCATATCATTTTGGTCATGAAGTCTCCACTGCTCGCAGCATTAAGAGTGTGCTTATAATCCCAGTCAACTCCATCGTAGAAGATGCTAAGAATCTGTCCGTCCGAGTACCCATGATGAGGGCACTCTCTGCGGTACTCTATGAACCTCTCCCAAGCTTCGCAAAAGGACTATCCCACGTGCTGCTGGAAAGTAGTGATTTTGTTTCACAGCGAACCTGTCTTAGACTTGGTGTAGAAGTGGTCCAAGAAAGTAGCTCTGCATTCATCCCAAGCAGTCAACGACCCAGGTGGAAATGACTTGAGCCATCTCAGCGCCTTGTCCGCCAAAGAGAAAGGAAAGAGCTTGCACTAGAGGTAATCAGCTGGTACCCCATTCGACTTGGTAGTGCTGCAAATTTCTTCGAATTTCATAATGTGGTCCATTGGATGCTCTGCAGGGAGACCACGGAACATGTGCTGCTTCACCAATGCGATCATCTGAGGTTTGATCTCATAATCTTACCTCGTAATGGCTGGTGGACGGATGGCACCTCTATTCTGGTAGAAAGCATGAGGCGTGTCCAAATCGCCAATGGCAGGATGTTGTTGCTGATGTTGTTGTTGCTGTTGTTGCAACTACTACACTTGTTGTTGCAGCCTCTGGAGTTCAGCAGCTGCAGTGTTTTGTTGTTCGTTGTTCTGTTCGTCCATGATGACGGGAATTGATCTTGCTCTCCGGTTCGTTCGTTCTAACCTTGCTAGCTCTTCGTTACTGAGCTCGCGAATGTTTTCAGAGCCCCTACTTCTGGTAACTCTATTCAGTTTTTCTACTGGTTACCAGAAACGCAAAAAGAAAATAAAATAGGATATATTAGTAAATCTCAGACTAAATTTCAAAATTCAGAATCGAAGGTAACGCTATTGGTCCCCGGCAACGGCGCCAAATTGATTTAAGCGTTTTCACTCAGTCAATTAAAACTAAAGTTCACACTACCGCAATCATAACGGTTGTCAATGCAGTACTTTAGGATCGAATTCACAGAGACCAAGGTTACACTAATATTCTCACAATTATGAAATTAAGCTAAGACAGAAATATGGTTTATTTTAGAAAAGTAACAAGAGCAATTAAAACGATGTAAATTCAATAAAGGAAAGGCGTTTGGTCGAAGGTTTATTCGCAGGAATCAGAGACCATAAATCAGACAACTATTCTGGAAATAATTAAAAGCAAGTTTCAAACTCAAACATAAATATCTAACCAATCCACTTTCGTGCTCATAGTTACTAAATCTAGCAACCTAAAATCATAACTTCCGTTGGCATAGAATTCTAGATCAGCATTAACGAGCTGGTTCAATATGTTCACGAATCGCCTTAACATCAACTTCCGCAGGCTAAGGATAATTCGCTCACTGATGTTCTTTCTACCAACCTAAGACACTTCCGCACTCTTAGATTGCCCTAGTTCATAGACCTAGCGGCCAGCTCAAGTCTAAGCAATAAACACAACAATAAGCGAAAACCACAAAAGATAAATCCCTATATGTGTCTAATTCAATGATTCATGGATCCCCTTGAAGGCCCTAACCTAACTATGGAACTACTCAGACATAGTAACGAAGAACAAGCAAGGAGATGAAGAAATCATAATATAAATAAAGAGAGAAAGGGTTTAGAATTCTTCTCAATAGATGCAGAGATTCTTCTCCAAAGCTTACAGTGATTCAATAGCAAAAATTCTGAATAGAACAAAAAGGTGGCTGCCTCCAAGAGGCTAAAAATAAGTATATATAGGTCTAGGTCGAATTAGGTCAAAACAGGAAGTTCCCAGGGCAAACTAAGGAAAACAGAAGTTTCCTTTCTTCTTCTCGTCGGCTGGTATCGGTCGATACCATCTTAGCATCGGTCGACGCTGACCTCTCGGGTAGGGGTAGCATCGACCGGCCCATCGATCGACCTCCTCGGCATCGGTCGATGCTGACCTCTCGGGTAGGGGTAGCATCGACCGGTTCCATCGACACCTTCACCAGCATCGGTCGATGCCAACCTCTTGGGTAGGGGTGGCATCGACATGTTCCATCGACACCTTCACCAGCATCGGTCGATGCCGACCTCTCGGGTAGGGGTGGCATCGACTTGTTCCACCGGTATCGACCGATGTTGTCTCTTTCTTCACGGTTTCGTGCGTTTTTGCCCTCGTAACTCCAATTTCATCCTTGATCGCCTTTTTACCTGAGATATCTTAATAGAAGACTAAAAGACTCTAAAACGGACTTCGACTCGATAAAACAATTGGAAGAAACATTAAAACAAGCGTTAGAAAGCGGTAAAAACCAAGCATATATCAGCGACACCGAGAAGGAAACAATCACCACGCGGATAAAGAAAAGCCCGAACACAAACCTCTGAACTAAATATCGGCCTGAAGGAAGGACAATCATCACCAAGGAAGGGGTGTCGCCGCCTCGCCACCACCGGAGACAACCGACAAAGACAAACCGAACCTATGAAGAACCGACGAACCCTAACCCAAGTCCAAAAACACCCACCGAAATCGCCCCTCAAGCTCCATGAACCCAGATCTAACAGCAAAACAAAATAACAAGAAAGATCTGGAAGACAAATCTGAAAAACAACAAGGAAGAGAAGAGGAGGGGCCGGCACAAGTGCTGAAGGAGCCACCGGCGCCGAAAAACGAGATCTGGATTGGAGAAATCCCTAGGCGGCGGAGGGAGAAACTTATTTAACCCCCACAAGTGACTTGAATATCTTTGAAATTTAAAACCTTAAAACCTTTTTATTTTGTACCCAAGTTTGTTTTATAGTAATATATCAAAAATATTTGTATTTAAATATTTTATTATGTTATATTTTTCCCCCACTCAATATAATTTCTAGATTAGGGGAGGATCTAGTTTTTGGCGGAATAACGCGGAATCGCGTTTTGGCGGAAAACGCGGAATCGCGTTTTTTGCGGGAAAAAGCGGAATCGCGTTTTTTGGCGGGAAAACGCGGAATAGCGTTTTTTGGCGGGAAAACGCGGAATAGCGTTTTTGGCGAGCAAACTCAGAATCGCGTTTTTGTCGAAAAATCACGGAATCGCGTTTTTGGCGGGAAAACGCGGAATCGCGTTTTTGACGGGAAAATGCAGAATCGCGTTTTTGGCGGGAAAATGTGAAATCACATTTTTTGCGAGAAAACCTGGAATCGCGTTTTTTGCGAGAAAACCTGGAATCGCGTTTTTTGCGGGAAAATGTGAAATCGCGTTTTTGGCGGGAAAATGTGAAATTGCGTTTTGGCGGGAAAATGTGAAATCGCGTTTTTGGCGGGAAATTGTGGTATTATAGGTAATATTGTTATGATGTCATGATGATGTCATAATAATGTCATGATGATGTCATAAATTCATAATAATATGTGATGGTGTCATAATAATGTGTGATGATGGGTCCAACGGATCACCCATTTGACCCATGACCCATTACAAATTGACTCATTTGACCCATAACCTATTTGACCCATAACCCATTTGACCCATGACCCATCAACCCATTAAGATCAAAAAAATTGATTTATTAGGGTCATGGGTCAAATTGGATCGACCCATGACCCATTTTGACATCCCTAACTATCCAAAATTCAGAATTATATTTATTTTTCTATATTTATATTTGTAAAAATAAATTTGGATAATGTTAAAATAGTTTCCAAACATTTTTTTAAAAAAATAGTGTTTGGATGCACACTAAAAGTGATTTTGTTTTAATAGAATAGATTTGGTCAATCACTGTACTAAAGAAGATTCCATAAACTATTTAATCAACCAACTAAAAAAATTCCACCAAAAGAGGCCTTTTTTCTAAATATTTATGTTGTTGACCCAAAAAAAAAACAATAAAAGGAAAACCAATTTTTGGGTTTATCGTAGTGCCTACTGATTTAATAAAATCAAATAACCCATGGTCTTTGTTCAAGAAATTGTGTTGAAACGATTGACAAAAATCACGTAAACACTTGTATAGAGATTAAAATTCATATCTTAATACGAGGCATAGGTGTGTAAACAACTATAAGAAGACGAAGCAAACAAAAAATAACACTAACCATTATCTCAAATATAAAGAAAAATGTGAAACAACTAAAACGTCAAACACAAACATAAAAAAGTCCTCAGAAAAAAAAAAGTAGAGAGCAAGGAAGCATGTATTGTATAACAGCTGAAATTTATCCATAAACATTATCAACTCTTTGGGGATGCCTTAGGCGGTCCAGCTGGTGGAGCACTCTGCGAAGCCGGCGCACCACCACCACCAGCGGCAGCAGCAGCAGATCCATCAGAGTAACCGCCACCAGCAGGAGGTTGTGTGTATCCTCCATAAGACCCATATCCCTGTGGTGCTTGACCATACCCATAGCTTGGAGGTGGTCCGTACCCTGACGCTGGTTGCGCATACCCAGACTGACTACTATAGCTCCCAGGAGCACCTGGAGACTGCTGGCTCTGAGCATAAGCCGGTGGCTTTCCAGCTGGTGGTGGTGCTCCATATCCAGAACTGTAAGCCGTTGGTGGCTGGCTGCTGTAACCAGCTTGAGAAGTCGGAGCAGCTCCATACCCTGCCTGACCAGTAGTACCTTGAGTAGGCTGTTGACCAGTTGTACCATACCCAGCTTGTCCAGACTGAGCCGAGGATGGTGGAGCGGCTTGAGATGCATCTTCCTCTTGACTTGGATTAGCGGTGCTGCCATAACCACCCTGTTGCTGATCATACCCGGCTTGACCATATCCTGATTGCTGTGAGGTATTATAAGCACCATACCCGTCTTGCTGGTATCCCTGACCACCTTGGCCATAACCAGAAGCATGCTGGTAGTAATTATAGCCTGTGGTATCTGTCGGTGGGGCTGAGCTAGCACCACTGTTTGGTTGCTGTGACTGTTGCTGACCGTAATAATCATACTCACCTTGTGCGCTCTGCTGGGATGGTGGCACAGAGGATTGATCCCAGGTAGAGGAGTAGCCAGCTGAAGTTTGCTGAGGATAACCTCCATAGGGTGATTGACCGTACTGAGGTGGACCCGGATATGCTCCTGGTTGCATGTAACCATAACCAGGTTGTTGTGCTGACGGAGCACCAGGTGGTGCCCAGCTTGAAGGCGGGCGGGCTTGGTAACCTTGTTGTGGATAGCCTCCACCCATTGATGAGTTTCTCATACGGTTCTGCATAAAACAAACCAATAAAGTAAGCATAGGAAACTTTGGGATAATAAAAAGACAACACAGCATAAAAACACATGAACACAGAGGCAGAGACATATAAAGCGAATAAAAGAGACTAGATCGAGAGAGGCATACACGGTTAAGTCATTTACCAATATCTGTCCATATAGGATCAACCAAGATCATATCATATTCTAGAAGGGTAATGGTGATGCCTACATACCGTACTGATTGGTGAAATTATTGGGTTACTCCTGCAGAAGCCCATCCCTTTCCCTATCCGAGGTAAAATAGGTGCAAGAAAAACCACGAATACTATAGAAGCTTTTGCAGATAAAAGTAACATATATATATATATACATGATACCTATTTTCTCGAAGGATAAGTTTATGCAGTAAAATAACCTAATATCAACTAAAGAGTGCTGTATCAACAATACCAATACTCATGGAAACATATTAGCAGACTGAAGCTGGGGTACGATCTCTAGGATAGAATTATGGATGAAGGGTTCAAAATAGAAACGAATCCAGGAAGAATTGAGGCAAGCAAAAGAGGCAGAATATAAACCGTTACTAGGTTAGCAAAATATTTGAGACAGAAAATGGCTAACAGGTCGTCATATGTTAGTCACCCACCTTTGGTGATACCCTGATGATTGGAACTAGATGTAATAGCTGAACGAAAACGATTTGACAAAAAGAATAATGGTGCACAATGTTACAAAAAGAATATCACATTTATTGTACAAAACAAAAACCCAAAAATCATCAAATATAAAAACTGTTTTAGAAATACTATCACAGCAGCTTGGACATAAACTATTCAGCAACCTCACAAAGGCTACCCAAACCAGTGTAGGATCAGCCAGGTTGGCTGTGGCCAGAGGTGATGAAACATAGTTGTCTGCATATACTCCATGAAAAAGGCAACAGAATTTTGTACTATGAAAATACCATTTGAAAAGTGAATATGCTAAGAAACTTTTGGTAACAATAGGAGTCATAAAGAACCATGCTAAGCATATTGAAAATTTGTATTATCAAGGAAAGGCTGATATTAACTGCCATAAGAAGATAGTAACAGAAGCATGAAACTTGGTGAAGGAAGGTACTGGCAAACAATGCACAGAGGAAGAAGAAGTAACATATAATCTCTTACAACTTCAATAACAAGATTGAGGTAAGGAATATCAAGATGAAACATCATTTTGTAAGTCAATAAAATCACGAAATAAATAGCCTTCCCTGCAAATAAGCGGAAGAGAAGAACTATGCACTCCATTTTAGATGCAGTTATCGAGGAGCTAATACCAACAGAAGTGAAGGCATAAGAGTAGTATAGCTCACCATGAGCACATTGAGTTCTTAGCAGCTGATACATTAACTAAGTGAAACATATAACCTTATATCACCCAATCACCTAGATTTCTCTTCCCATGCTAGAATCAAATGAATATCAGATTTTCTGAATAATAGAGTCTAAATAAAGATTAAGGGATAGGCTAGATAGACCTAAAGCTAATGACAACTAAATGATGTAATCACAACACAAGATCAATTTCAGGGAGAAAAATAAACACTGCAGAAGCCTGCCACAATCCATAACAAACAGAACAATCAAACATACCTCGCCGCTGATGATTTCATTAACTAAATGTTTAGCATGTTCAAGCTGATCGGTGGTCCCATCGATCTGCAAAGTTCTTTCTGGCGTTGGATCTCCAGGGGGCAAATGCAAAGGAATAACCTGCAAACAATCACCAGCGGTTGAATAACATTTCAACAGCTGAATACAAACAGACGCCTGCTACATGTTGTAGTCTCACAAACCTGAATTCGAGCTCCAGTCTTTGCTTGCATAGATTTGATTGTTTCACCTCCTTTACCAATCACCAGACCAACCTAGAGCAGTTTGTGTTACATACAAGACACAGGATACATAAACAGCTCAATCTTCAGAGCATCAAGTACCTTATTATTAGGAATTTTCATAACAAATTGATCAGATCCTGGTTGTCCACCCATCCTGCGGGAGCCTCCACCTGAACCAGCAGTACCACCTGTCTCAGCCTGAGCCAAAATCATTAGACGCAGCATTAGTAATCACTTCTATACACAAAATTTTGTCACTATCATTAGCAACTACCTCTTGAAGGACTTCATTAATCAACTGCTCTGCCTTTGAAATCTGGTCTGGTGTGCCTGTTAGGTCAACAGTCCTCGTAGGAGCATTAGGGTCTGCATCCATATCTCTCGTAACCTGAATCTTGGCTCCAGATTGAAGTTGAAGATACTTAATCGTTTCCCCACCTTTACCAATAATAACCCCAACTCTCATATTCGGAATATCAATCTTCTTAGTAGTTCCCGAAAAGCTACCATACGAAACAGGTATCGAAGATGGAGCCGTGTTTGACATCTGCTTACCCTCTAAATCAAAATCAATCACACATCAATAAGTTTTAGTTTTTTTCCAACCCTAATTCTTTGAATAAACAAAGACGGGAGCTTTTTTTTACATACCGGAAGGATAAGAGCTAAACCCTTTGTCGCCGTAATCATAAGAAGCACCATTCTCGACGCGAGGACGTTTTGCGTCAGCACTGTTGAGGAGACGAGCAGCGATTTCTTGTGCCTTTTGCTTAGCCATCTGGATTTCATCCATCGGAGGTGGGACGCTGTTGTAGGAAGACGGAGGAGGAACAGCGGTTGCGGCGGTGGGATCAGGAGAAGCAGATGGGATCGGGCCGGAAGAGAAGCCGGTGGGTCTGCGGGTTGACGGAGGAGGAGCGGTTTGCTCCTCGTATTTCCGTTTGTTGGAGTAAGAGTCGGAGGAGTACTGAGATTCGTCAGCCATGTTTCAAGCTTTTTCGATAGAAACCCTAAGAGAGGCGGAGATAAGGAGAAGAAAAGAGTGAGAGGTATATCGAATACACACGCGAATATATATATATATATATATATATATATATATATATATATATAAATAGCGGACAGACCTTGGTATATTCAGATATTTTTTCCTTTTTCCAAAAAAAAAAAAGGAAGAGAAAACTTTCGTTTTTTCTCTAATAATAAACATAAATAATTTTTGTTAACTGAAAAAAAAAACATACAATAATTTAGAAATACCCTAAAATAACACCTTTTTTTTTCAAAACTAGCACCATAAATTAAAAATTCTGAAAATAGCACAAATAATTATGTAAAAATACTTGTTTACCCAAAATAAATTTAAAATAAAATTAAACATTATGTTTTTATTCACTATTTTCAATTTAGGGTTTAGTTTTCCTCATTAAAAAAAGATTTTAGGTCATTTTAATATTAAATTTATGAAATTATTGTCAAAATTTGTGCTATTATAGTCATTTTTAACTAATAATGCTAAGTTTGGAACAAAAGTTTAAAAATATATTATTTTAGTCAATTGCCCTAAATTTTTTTTTTTAAAGAGAATCCTAGATTTAGGACTTTGACTCTTTTGTTAGGGATCTAAATGATGATGCTTGTAAGTTTTAACTTCATAATCCAAAAAAACATCATATGAAAAAAAAAAGACAAACTAGATTTAGTAGTTCAGTTTTAGTGTAGTGGTTCATTAGATGTTAATCTTTTTTTATGTTTGCTTTATCTTTTTTTCGGTTTTGTTTTTACGTTTTTTTTTGTCGTCTAAATGATTATCTATTACAAACTATGGACAATTCTACAACTGAGAATTCTACATGTTTACAAGGATCCACGACAAATTGTTTTACCTGCACCATGCTCGTGATGGACAATTTTACCTTGACACACTGGACCACGACGAACGACTCTACTAACACCATGCTGGAAATCTCCGGTAAAATTGTATCCATTAATTTACATTCTCCGGGAATCGAACATCGTACCTCTTGGTGTAGAAACATTAATAAACTATTGGTCAACCACTGAATTGAAGTGGCTTCAACTTGTTTTTACGTTTTGCCTTCTTTTTTGGGTGTTTGTATCCGAATATATAATTTATTTCCTGCCGGCTTTATCTCCCGTAAAATTTTCGGGGTAAGTCTCCGGTTTACCCGAGTTTATATCATGTTTGGATATTATAATAAAACTTTAGACGGGAAAAATAAACAACTACCTTAAAATAACTTTTGGGGTTTAATTAGATAGGTGTAATTAGATAGTAAACAAACAACACAAATCGTAGATGAACTATTTACAATGTATATGTATATGACAAAAATGGTCATCCATCGGTTAAATATCTAAGTGAAACATTTCTCTCTCTCATTTTTCTTTATTTCTTCTTTCTTTTTCTGCAACAAAGCTTGTCTTGGATTGGAGAAGAAAATGTAATTGGAAAAACATCAAGAATTCAATTCCTTAGCCTCTCGGTGAAGATCCAAGAAAGATTGGGCAAAAATCCGATGAAGATCCAGTGAACATTCGATGAAGATCCAGCGAAAATCTGACGTAGCCCATGGTTACGATGGTGCCGGAAAAGAATCGTAGATATGTCGACTTCAAAGACACTTTGGAGATGAAGAATGAGAAAAAGGATGGAAGAAAGAGATTGGGGAAAGCTTTTAGGTGAGTTGACTCGGATGTAGTGGGTCGACTCAATGAGTTGGGTTCGAGTTGACATGCTAATCTATTTATAACATTTTTTTTTTTTTCGACGAATCTATTTATAACATGCTAAACTATTTATTGTACTAAATAAACACATGAATTTATTTCTAATTTTTTGTTTTGCACGGTAACTCAATTATTAACTAGTTCACTTTCAGGTTGTGTGTGTCGAACGTTTTGGTGAATTTGACTCTGGTTGTAGGTTTGATTGCAACGAAGAAATAGAGTGCATTGACTCGGGAAAACAAAGAAGAACAAGAGAGACATGAAAAAAAAACCAATGATGTTTTGAATCGACAACATTCATTCCAATGTTTAAAAAATGTGTTCATCATTAAGCATGTTGATTTCAGCCTCATTTGTCAAGACTTTTAGGTTTTAAATTTATAAAACCCTAGGTCTGCAAGTGCACAGATGTGCATTGTAGGACTTAGAGGTCGATCCTTAGAGAATCTATACATGTCTGTAAAATCTATAACGAGTTAGAAGAGAAGTCTAAGACAAATATGTTTTTGAGAGTGTGTCACGAATCCTAAGTATGCAAACAAAGAAAGAGCTAAACGATGTAAACTAATGATAACTAAGCGTTGGGTCTTCCAGGGAAATCGCAGATGTTCAGATTGCCCAGGGAAATCGCAAATGTTAAGATTGATTCATATAAGATAACAAAGCTCCTATCGTTCTAGCTTAAAGTTCCCTAAACGTGAACACGAAATTGTGTTTAACCTACTTTCGCAACGCTAAACATCTATACTCTAACAACTGAACTACTCAGCTTTCGTTGGTAGCTACGCAGCAAATCATGCAATATATTCAAGTTCGTAGATGCTCACAAAGCCCTAAAAGTATTCTTTCGTATCTTATAGTACAATTGCTCTCCTAAGCTAGTTTCGATCAATAAATTCAGCACTTTGTGGCTTTATCAATCCTAAGATTGGTAACTAGTTCATGACACCAACTCCATGCAGTAAGAACAAACATAAAAGAAAGAACTTCTAGAAATCGAGATAATGTTCAATACTTGTTATCCTTATCAATCATGAATTCCCCTTTGATAGAACCCTTTAAACCCAACTATGAAACTACTCAGACATAATCATACAAAGCAAAAACGTGGTTGATGAATGCCTAGTCAATAAATCATAACATAAACAAAAGGGTTCAAGAGAAATCTCTATCTCCCTAAAGTAAGAACAAAAAAATATGAATTCTAAAACGTATCTATGAAGTGTGTATATGAGGGTTACGAAAATAAGAGACCTAAACAACATATATATAGGTATTGAGCTCTTCAAAAGTTGTATAGGGTTGTTCCTTGTCCAAAACGGTATAGGAATCGAAGTGGGCTTGCAAACGGGGATGGTCCAGTACGAAACTGAGTTGGCCGCGGGCAAAGTGTTCCTGGCTGTGGACGCGATGCTTCTAGGCGCGGCCAGAGCACTTTTATGCTCCTTGGCTTATGCGCATGACAGCTTCACGGGCTTCATTACTCTTGATGGTTCTTGAGATTGAACAGTTGGATCGTCCTCAAACTAATTGCATATGAAAGGTGGTTGATTCCTCTACCTTGTGTCCAAAATTGAGCTTGATCATACAGTGAGAAGGTCTTCATCGAAGGTAGAACTTCTGACGGTCCAATATTGTCCAAAATCGGGATTTTGTTCCAATTTGTATTGCTGCCTTGATAACCTGAAAAGAGTCTCGACACTACAAGTATGAGAAAATCATAATAAAATGCTTGAAAACCGAGTGGAACACTTATTAAAGTGCTAAAAAACCAAAGGTAAAATGGGTAAAACATAGTTATATCAACTCTCCCATACTTAGACTTTGTTTGTCCTCAAACAAAACATAAATCAAGACTTGGAAAGATAAATGAAAAAATCGCGGGAACTCAAAATCTCAGAAACTTCCCTTCTAAACCATAACCATCGAACTACAACAATCGGAACTCAATCTAGAAAATTATCACCAAAGTCCCTGTAACACTAGTCCACAGTTTTCGTCATACTTATGGAGGGGTTGTGAACGTTAACGAACTTGTTTGTTCATCATAATTTTCTGCGCGGTCGAAGACGAAAGCTGATATGTGCATATTTTACATGTATTTAGAACGCATTTCATATAGGTTTAAGATCATTTACTTATATCTTCATTGCATATCATGCTTGTTTTGTCTCATATAGAGTTTTAGGGTTCTCATACTATGTCCTAGAGTGTCTTGCATGTTTTGGAGTCATTTTCAGGTGTTAAACGAGGAGATTCGTCACCCGAGGAAAGGAGACAGAGATCACGCTGAGCATCGATCGATACCGAGGGTATCGATCGACACCTAGTGGCAGTACCGATGCTCCTGCTCGGTACCACAGCTCGGCATTGCCACAGGAGGAATCCCGGGGGAAAAAGCCCTTAACACCGAGCAACGGTACCGAGGTGTGTCATCGGTATCGACCGAAGACCAAAGCCAAAAACACCAAGTATCGATCGATACCCCTCGGTATCGATCGATACCAAAAGCTTCAGGAGATCACACCGATCCTCCTGCTCGGTACCACAGCTCGGCATTGCCACAGGAGAGTCCCGGGGGAATCGGCCCTTAATACGGAGCTATGATACCGAGGAGTGACCTCGGTATCCCCTGAAGAACAAGCTCGATACAAAAGGTATCGATCGATACCCAGCACTTTTTACCCACTTTAACCGGGTCGGTACCCGGTTTGTTCCGGGTCGACCCGGTTCGTTACTGTTTAGTATTTAAGCCCAAAAACCTAATTTTAGAGGGCTAAGTCTTTTTCTAGCAAAAACCCTCTCTAAGAGTGATTTGTAAGAGATTGATCCTTTTAATTTGAGTATTGTTTTCTTGATTTGATCCATCTTTCTTCTACTTTCTAATCATTCAATCATCTTGATCATGAGCTTTAACACTTCTTTCCTAGGATTTGTTAGACCCATGATGATTAGTGAGTAGTCTTTAGGATCTTGGGATGAGGTTGATTAGGGAGATCTAAGGTTTGATTAGTGGTGTTTAGGATTAGATAATCTTATATTCCTTCTTGTCTAGAGTCCCTAATGCTAGATCTAGCTTGAAAGAGTGGGTCTAGATCATTGGGCATTTCATGAACACCAAGTGTTTGATGAAATGCCAAGACCAAACTAGACAAGAGATTTATGTTCCTAACCTAAGACATTAGTTGTTTAGGGCATTTCTTTGGTTGATCTTGTTATAATTCTTAATGCTTGCTAATTGATAATCCACAAATGATGATTTGCTAATGGGTTTGATAATTAGCATAGAGATTAGTTGCTTGAAAGAGAACTAATCTAGATTAGAGATCTATTGCCTAGGGATTAGCTTCATGAGTAATTGAACACCACTAATTGAGCTTGGATCACCCTACATCAATAACCTCGTCTCTTGTTCCGCTTTTATTATTTGAATCACTTCTTACTTAGTTATTGTAGTTGCTTAATTTGGATACTTAATCCCAAATCACACTTGTTTAGTTTAAATTACATAGATTCCTTGCATCCTTAGTGATTAAGCCTATTCCCAATTATGGATTGATAACCTCTTATACTACATCGATAAGAGGGTATTGATACCTTAAGAGACTAAAAAGTCTTGTATCAAAAGCTACCGGCCGAGTATATAAATTATTGGTGTGTAGGCCATGTATGAGAGTAGGCTACACACACTATCGTGTTCCAAGTTTATGAACCAAAAAGACGACAAAAGTCGCACTAAAATCCTAGCAAAATCCTTATGATTTTTGGCCATGATCCCTAGAGAGTTCACAATTGCCCAACGTTTCGTTTATTAGTTTACAACCTCGATTTTAATTACCGCTTTCTTTATTTTCTCGCTTAATTTAGTTTAAATTCCTAGCTACAAACTGTGACACAAAACCCCCTTTAAATTTATTTAGGTCTAGACACAACTTAGAAATCGATAAAAATCTTCGGGCATTTAAATCTATGTGGATTCGATCCCTTAAATACTAATGCGTTTGTTGTGCACTTGCAGCTTGCAGCTTTGCTTAAGGGTAAAACTTGTTAAAGTCAGACCCGTACACATCACTCATGGTTTAAAATTTGTGGGTTCGTAGCACCGTCTCAAGTTCCTCTCTTTTACCACTATTACACATATCTGGCCAAGGTCCTATAGTTTATTTCTCCATCGTTTCGGTTTTATGATATTATGACCCCAGCGCTCGACTTCGAACTTCTGATTGGTAATATTAAATTTTCTTTAGTTTTCCCTTATTTTTTTTTGCTAATATTTTTTTGTTTGTTTTTTCTTTTTATATGATTCGGTTCATTTTTTAATTTCTATTTTACCCGGCTTATATTATACGTTATGGGGACTGTGCTGAAGATGGGTGAACCCTGTGATGCCAACAATGATGCTTATGAAGAGAATTTGTCTTATGTTCGGTTCGAACTTACTACTACGGGGTATAATGCATCTTTTATATGTCTATGTATTTATTTTCTAAATATAGAGTTTTTAGAGGATTTGATTTGTTGGTCTTATTTGCATGTGTTAGGAGGAAAGGTCCCCTACCGTGTATTGCCTGTGGTGCTTTGGCGAGGACTTTCTATGATGTGTATAACCAAAACACAAGTGAATATATCGTTTGTGTACTGAGGTTTTGGAAGATGACAAATTACCAAGGTAGAGTTTTAGTTCTGATCGCAAGTCGTTTTATATGTTTAGAATCTAATTTTATTATTTGTTTATTAGGTATTGACATGAACTATGTTGTCTTGCGCTCTCATCCTCGCTGCTCTGATTTTCTGTTTAATCCTATCGATGAGGAGGTCGATGAGTTTAAGGCTACGTATTTAAAAAATAAAAAAATAAAAAAAACTCAGCTTCGAAAAAATTTAGTGATCAAAAAATAATAACAAAGTTCCACATCGGTTGTAGCACAACAAAATCGACATAAAGTTCATGTATATGATAATGCTTGGTTTAAAATATAATAGGAGAAACAATTTACGGGCTCTATTTTGAGAATAGGCCCAACTTTTTTTTTTCTTTCATCGAGTCTAGGTCCAACCAAACTTGTTGGATCAAGTGCTAAGAGAAAATTAAAAAAATTATAACAAAATTAGACGGTTTAATCGTTACTAGTTGGTATTTTTGCCACCACTGAGAATATTTTCTAGATCCGCCATTGGGTTTGAGGATATACAAAGTAGTCTTCGTGATACTGTTTTTGCGTTGGTAGGTTTCTACGCTATTCATTTGTTTTTATATTTTTGTTTATATAATGTTCGCGTAAAATTCTATCTTAAGTCTAACAATATTGTGGATAGCTAATTAATATGTGTTTACTAGATTTGATTGGTCATGCTGCGGTTGTTGTGACGTTTCGTTGTCGTGACCAATCCTTTAATCATCGTAAAAATTGTGGCGATGTCTATGTGGAGCTTCGTAACGAATCGTACGTTTATTTAGTTGGTTTTGTATTCTCAGTTTTTATTTGATTTATATCTTCTTTTTTTTTGGTAACAGAGATGTTCGTTTGCAAGTGCTCTTACGTAACGATTACGCATTGGATTTGTTGACTTATTTGTCTCCGAAAAAACATGAAGTCAATATATGTATTGTACGCTTTGCCAGGCTCTTCAAGTTTGGTCGTATTTGGAGAGCTTTGACCTATTACGATTGTACTGAGATTTTGTTGAATCCTCCATTTGCCGAGGTTGAGAGAATGCGAGCTGCATTCATTGAATCTGATGGTTTACGTCCGTGACTCGCCTTAGATTTAATTTTTTGGATGATTTTTTATAGGTTTTTATGTTTTCGTTTCGGGTTTTTGGGTTGTTTCAGTATTAGATGGTGTTTTTGTCGTTCTTTTGGCCATTTTAATGAGTTGTGTTTGGAATATTATGTCCCCATTATGCTTTTTATATACTTTCCATTGGATAGTAAAAACGTGAGTGATACGTTACAATTTGAGATCATATTAATGAATAGTTTTAATAAATGCATTTTAGATGCAATTGGAAGTAATAACATCTAGATTTATAGAAATAAAACATAGGTTCAATATATTCAACTAAAATATTCAAAACATAAATTGTATTATTAGAACCAGAGATACGAACGTTAACATAAAACGATTTCTTATATTCGATCGACAGAAAATAGGGAGCAAAATCACGCACGTACTCATCATCAATGTTCTCAAAGTCATCTGTATAGTCCAACCTGTAAACAAATTATACGTAAAATTAATTAACTACCAAATGTCAGTTCAAAAAAAATTAAAGGATGATCGAAGAAGATTTCTTACATAAAATGAGATTCTTCTACTTCGCGGATCGGATGATCGAACATAATTTCAGAAAACTCCAGACTAGAACACACAATTATTTCGTATACACAAGATTAGTAATTAATATAACCAAACCAGTAAATGTATGTTTAGATACTTATTGGAAAAAAATAGTAAACAATCACCTCCGTATCGAACAATCTCCCAGAATCTCAATACACAGAAAGAACTTTTGCCGCGTGAGACGTTTTTCCATCGAAATTCAAAATAATTAGCGTGTTTACCCCATGCCATGCAGTCGATGTCAAGGCCCCTAGACCTGATAGCCAAAATACAACAAAATTAACGAGGGAATTGTCAAAGTTCTCATGAAACATGATATGATTAGATATTAAGACTTACTCAAAATCTCTGATTGTAAATTTCAGAACATTCTATGCATTGATGTTTTGTGTTCCGGTTGCGATCCCGTCCTGTATTCCCAACTTGCTGACTTTGAAAATACCTCCGATCAAATCAAATACAATAAATAAAAAGATCTCAAAGAGAGTAAGATAAAAATACTAAATAACATCAAAGGAATTTAACCAAAAATTTAAAAAAACATACCAGCATCGATGCGTTTCATCAAAGATCCGTCAAGAACTCTTCTAAACGGTGAAAATGAATAATACGGTCATCTGATTTTGGAGATGTAAATTGAACACGAATATCTTCGTCTATACAGATGTGGTAGTTATTAAGAGTCAGCCTGGATAATCCCGGTTGCGAGTTAACACCAAAACCACCAATGAAATACCAATCTCCCTCACACATAAGACCTTCATAGCGCTCTAACAAGCGATTCGGAATGGATGGACCGATTCTATCACCCTAGCTCTAGTATGTCAAAATATGAACCGATAGAAGATAGAAAAAGAAAAAGAAAATATATATTTACACTTACATGCTCATCGGCCAGTATAAATGATCTCTGAACACCGTGAACACCAAGATTTTCTTCATATCCTTTGATAATTTGTACACATATGCAACATCGCTTAGAGGTTCTATCTAAATCAGGAATCATTACACAAGGAGACATTTTTTTAGCAGGATACAAAAAAGACAAGGATGGATATTCACACCTTCAAGAAAAAGATTACTGCTTTGATCTAAGCGAAAAACAGAAATTGCAGAATAGTGAATAAAGATTGGTTCTATCAAGGAGTAAATGACAGAAGATCAAAATAAATTGCAATAAGACACTAGCTAACAACTATCTAACTTCAAATTAAATCCACCTTTACGCAGGCCAATACCACCTTAGATAAGACGTTTTGAAAGAAAAAAAAAGTTATCGATAAAGCTTTAAATTGATTCGTGTTTTTAAGTTTATATAACGATTAATATGAATATGTCTAATATATAATCTCGTTTTATGGTTATAATTAAAAGGTTCTTGACGATTGCGATTAAATCAAGGTGAATGTAGATTTTTATTTTTTATTATTTTTCGCATGGTTAAATGGAAGATTAACATTAGATTTTAGGTTGTTAGAAAAAATTTCACACTTATATTTATCTAAAAAGGGAAAATAAAATCAATTATTTTTTTATGATTATGTAAAAACATTCGATGTTTCTGATAAGTTATTACGAAAAGTTGTAATATTTCTTTATTTCAATGAATCTACAAAAGGAAATACAAACAATCACGAATAAACCGTCATCAATAAGCATCTCTATATCAAAATCTTACTTATATATAATCTAGACAATCGACCAAATTCTTTTCAGAGAACGAGAAAAAACATAAAAAAAAACTCTTAAACATTCAAACACTCCATTTCCTGGAAACTTTTCGTTTGATATTGGCTAATTATGATTTGGTTCATGGATTGAACGCATGGATCGATGATTGGAAGATTATAGCTAAAGTTTTGAAGAGATGGGACATGACTAATTTGGAAGGTCTCTCAGGTCAAGACTTCATTATGGTCGATGAAAATGTGAGTTTGATTATTAATTAATATCTTAATGATATATTTATTTTTTGCTTCATGGATTATAGGATTATTTGATTTTATCATATAATTTTAGGGTTGCAGAATTCATGCTCGTGTTAACAACCTGATGATGCCTTATTTCAAACGAGTTTGTCTCGAGGAACAATGGGTTATGTTATCTAACTTCCATCTTAATCCTTCTTTCTGGAATAATAATGAGAGGATCACGATGCACAGTTACAAAACCATTCTGACCAATGACACAAGGTTTCATTGGTCACACCATTAACTAATGATCCATTCATCAATTTTATTTCCTTCAATTCGATTTATCAAAAACCCAATATCCACTACTACCCCGTTGGTGAGTTTTATTTCTCAAATTTATTTTTTGGTTGTTATACCTTTTTAAGATGTGCGAAAGAATTTCATGGTTTTGAATGATGATTTTGGTATTGTGTATTTGTAAATACATATTTAATTGGTGTACTTGACAATGTTAGAGAGCTCATAATTGTTTCTCACCCAGATGGAACAAATGTCGTATCACTCCGTTTTTCGTATTAGAGACACTGAGTAAGTCTATTCTTATAGCTAAATAATTATGTCTATTGTTGTCAAATATAACTATGTTATTTGTTAAACTTAATGGATTTTACACTCGAATGCATCGCACATGGTGAATTTGCAACTGAGATCAAAGAAAAAAGTATATGACTCAATGGTATGTTTGTTGTATGCGTCTTAACCGACTGGTGGGTTAGAAAGAATGGTGGTATGTGAGCTAACTTTACATATTTTCTATAGTATATTAGTTTATAGTTCTACTATTCTCTGAATCCAATTATAAACATTGTTAGAGGAAATTATTATACAAAATCATGAAGGAGGAGGTCTTTCTCATTTTATGAATGCTCCGCCAATGGATGAAGTTTCAAATTTTCGGGCCAAGTAAGCAAGTTAGGTTTATGAGCTAAATTTTTATTTGAAATAACTTCTAACATGACTAATGTATATATTTTACTTTTTGATGCTAATTTTAGGATTTGGGAGAAGATAAGGAACGAGACACACATACAATGATTTCTCAAGTTAGAGATTCATAATAGTGTTGTCGTCTTATCTTTGTTTATGTTATGACTAATGTTTTTGTTATTGCTTTGTAATATTCTTTTTTTTTGTGTTCGGATTTCTGAATATTTTTATCTATTTATTATTCTAAAAATATTATATCACTACAAGAAAACACTCGATTTCCGACGGGTATATTGGTCGGAAAACGGTCGGAAAACGTCTTTCCCGACGAATTTCCGACTAATTTTGCCCGTCGGAACTATCGCGTCGGAAATCAAATATGGTCGGAAATTCGTCGGAAATTCCCGACGAATTTCCGACCAGAGCATTGCCGACCAGATTCCGACGACAATAATACCCGACGATTTGCCGACAAAAGTCCGATACGCCAATTACCGACCAATTTCCGACCAGACTAAGTTCCGACCAAATTCCGACCATAATAATACCCGACGATATACCGACAAGAGTCCGATGGCATAATTTCCGACCAATTTCCGACCGGTCTAATTTTTGACCAAATTCCGACCGGCCTAATTTCCGACTAAATTCCGACCGTTCTAATTTCCGACTAAATTCCGACCGTTCTAATTTCCGGCCAAATTCCGACCGGTCTAATTTCCGACCAAATTCCGACAAAATATATTATTTTGAAATTATTTTAAAAATTAGGAATATTGATTAATTTTATTTAATTAAATTAAAAATAAATTTAATCGAAAATTAAAATTAATATTAAACATTAAACATTAAAATTAATATTAAACATTAAACATTAAAATTAATATTAAACATTAAAATATTTGAAAATTAAATAGTTTAGAAATAAGAAAAAGTGTTTTTAAAACATTAAACGTTAACATTATTAAACATTTGCGGATCCGGATCCGGATCCGGATCCCGTTCCCGGGTAATCCGGAAACTTCGCTCTCATCCAAGACGATATGGTAGCGATATCTGACCTCGCCTCCGAAAGCTCATCTTGCGTGGCACCTAACTTGAATTCGGTGTCCATTTTGGCCGCCTCCAAAGCTTCTACTTTGGACTTGAGCTCTTCATTCTGCTGGATGAGATCTTCAGAGAAAAAAGAACCCGAAGAAGAGCCGTCGTCCATAAACGGGATCGTACCCAAACCCCCGCGACGCCGCCCTTTTTTATCAAGGGGAAATTCCTGTATAAAATATAAATAAATTAGAACTTAATAAAATTATAATGTACAACTATAAGAAAAAAAAAAACTTACGTTCATAACGAGATGGTTGACCGCTTCCCGCGACATCTCGAAGGAGGAGGAGGAGTCACCTTGTGACTGTTGGGTCAGCTCGATGTCGGTCTTCTTCTTCTTTGTCACGTTCTCGTAGATCTCCCTTATGAGGGGATCCTGAATAAGCCCGGTTGTCTTGTTCGTGTGGCACCTCTTCATTAAGGCCAAATGATCCGGACGCACACCTCCGGCCTCATTAGTCTATAAAAACGAATAAAATTAAATATGAATAAATAATTTAATAATTAATTAAATAGAGAAAACAATGTAAACAATAAAAGATTACCATTTGAATTTCTCGGGTCTGGAAGCTGCTCGATCCGGAGTTGTGGATGTATTGGCCCTTCCCGTTGCGCTCACTCTTTCGGTTTCCCGAATTAGTCTTCGAGAGTTTCTCTGTCTCCGGTT
>PKML01043788.1:215204-303421 GCA_002933935.1 Eutrema yunnanense
GGCAGATTAACGTAAATATTTCGTCGGAATTTAGTCGGATTCCTGACTGGTCGGAAATTGGTCGGAAATTCCCGACTAAATTCCGACCAATTGCCGACCGTACTGATTTTCGCCAACGGATATAAACGGCAAATGCAACGGATATATTAACGTATATATCTCGTCGGAAAATAGTCGGAAAATGCTCCGTAATACCGACCAATTTCCGACGCTTTTTACTCAGTCTCTAGTACGTCGGAAATCCGTCGGGATTTCCGACCAGATTTCCGACCAATTTAAAATGGTCGGGAATTACCGACCAATTTCCGACCGGTTTTTTTTAATCGGAATGTGGTCGGAAAATGGTCGGAATTTCCCGACCATTTTAAATTGGTCGGAAATCTGGTCGGAAATCGGGATGTTTTCTTGTAGTGTATATTTATGAAGAATTCATTTTTGTTACGTATTATATAATTATGAATTATTTGTATTTGTTAATATAACCTTAAATTATGAATAAGTTAAGAGAATGATATTATATTTTATGCATGATCAACACTAATATATGTAATCCTTTGGTTATACATAATCCTTTGTTTTATAAAATTAGGAAACATCATGTCTGCGGACCACCACCTAGTAAATAACAATATCTGAAAACGAACAACAAAAGAATTACCAAAATCGAATGCTAAAGTAAACCTACAGATAACAACTATATATATAATGCTGTTAAATATACAATTAATAACAATATAAAAGTGTTATTTTAATATATCTCTATATTATTATTTAAGAAGTCATTTAAAAAAATGAAATTTATTTTGCAACTTATTACCACTACAAGATAACATGCATTTTCCAACGGTAATTTATGTTGGAAAAGTCTATTTCCGACGGAAAATCGTCTGTCGGTTACAGGTCGTCGGAAAACATTTTCCGCCGGAAATCCGACGTTACTTTCCGACGGATTTTTTCCGACGGATTGTAGTCGTCGGAAAGCCGTCGGAATATTTTCGACGGATTACCGATGGCCATATTTCCGATGGCTTTCCAACGGATATTTGATCGGAACTACATGTCGAAAAGTTGTCGGAAAGCCGTCGGAAATATTTTCGACGGTTTTCCGACGGATATTTGTCGGAATATTCTATCGACAATCCGCCGGAAAAATTCCGACAGATTATCGACGGATTCCGACGGATATTCCGACGGATATTTGTCGGAATATTCTGTTAATTCCGACGACAATATATAAATTGTATATTTTTTTTTTAAAAAAATAATTAATAATTTATTTAATTAAATCAAATATTTTTTAATTAAAATAAAGTTAAAATATTAAAATTTTGTTAATTAAAATTATAATTAAACATAAAATTGATAATTAAATATTCTAAATAAAAAAGTGATATTAAAAAAACATGAAATTTAGTTCGGAAACAGATAGGAGAAGGCCTTTTTCATGGTCGCTTGCAGATCGGTGAGCTCTTGAAGGGTTAAGTTGTGAGCGGACTACAACTTATGGTGTGCAAACTACTACACACTGACTTGCTCGTCACGGTCTTTCACTGTTTGGTTGAGCCTCGCGATTTCTTCTTTGTAGTCCGAAGCATACCAAAGAACCGGGGAAGAAGATTCCTGGGTCGGAAGTCCGCCTAACCCAGAAAATCGACATTTGACTTGTCGAGTTTCCTACAAAAGTTTATTAAATTTATTAATGAAATTACGAGAAAAAAAATTATTGAAATGAAATAAAAACTTACCGCGAGAACAATCTCGTTGATCTCCTCCCGGGATAACTCGTTTGATGACGACGATCTTTCGAGAGTGAGTTGCGACATCGAAACTTCACGTTCCTGCTTCTTCTTCTTGCTATTCTCGACAACTTCCTGCATCCCCAAGTCCTGGATGACACATGTATGTTTGTTGGTGTGCCTTCTCTCGATGACTTAAGGTAATCGGGAGCGGCACCAGATTCTATCGCCTGTGAAATTTAGTTAAGTAAAATAATAATAAAAACGAAATTAGTAATTAAAATGGAAATTAAACTTACCATTTTCATCGCCTCGCGTTCGACGGTCTTTGCGCCCCCGTTGTGAATGTAAGGCCACTTCCCTCCTCGATCGCTCTTCCGGTTCTTCGACTGTTTCTCGGAGACCATCTTCGTCGAAGGCTTACTCCAGTACTCGTAGAAATCCTTCCAGACGTCGTCCTCAAGGTCCTTCGGCTTGGCTTTTCCATGCCTCCATTTATGCTTTCACTCGTACATGTGGTTCGAGTACGGAAGCGTAGCATAACGATCGAAAGTTGCAATAACATTCGTCGTATCCAAATGGTTCCACGTGAACTCTTGCTGCATTAAAAAAAAAGATAATGTTAGTTTTCAAAATTAAAATTGACAATATTAACTAAAAAAAAAGAAAAAACAAAAAATTACTTATCGCGAAATCCGATGCCACAACTCCTTCTCGTCACGAGGCATGTTCGAGTACTTCTCGTGCGGTTTGTCCAACATGTTGTGGAGCATCCGCAATATCACCTTTTTGATCTCAGGCGACAACTTAAACCTGAAAACATTAAAAAAAAATGAAATAAGTACGTTAAGATTAAAAATCTAAAAAAATTGAAATAATAATCTAAATGTGACTTACCAACTTCCGTCCTCTAACTTCGGGTCGAGACAGATGCAATGTTGCCGGTTGGGCTGCTGGACAATATCCTCGATCCTAATCCGGGTCCGAGCACCAGATTGCTGAGACTCCGAGACTTCCGTTCCCGAGCTCAATCCGCCAGGCGGCGGGGCTCGAGAACCCCTTGAACGGCAAAAATGTCTTTCAAAAAATCAGCGATTGCATCCACGCACTCCTCAGTCAAATTGAAATCCGTCTTTCTACCCATCATCCTAGTTGAAATTGATAAAGGGGAATGACCACCTCTACACCCATCATATAAGACTATATACATTGGTTTTTTTTTCCAACACCCTCCACATCATATTTCTCTCTTCCACATCATCTTCTCTCTCTTCCACCTAATAATTCAACACCCACTAAAATTTTATATCCTACAATGGTTTGTTTAATAAAATTCAACACCATACCCCACCATTTTCTGAGAGAAGACTGAAAAAGATAAAAACGAGAGTTTATGAAAGGTAAATAGAAAATGTTGTCCAGAAGATGGTTTTTTTTATGTGTCCAAATCTAATGAACCAAGTCTCTATTTATAGAGTACGAAAAATGATGAATTTTGGTATAATTTTTTTTATAATAAATTCATATACAATAATTGTAGATAGAAAACAAATATGTAGATAGAAAAAAAAAACTCAAACCCCATCCTTTCCGATTTAAATCCAAAACGGTTTGTGGAACAAAAATAATAAAAGTCCAAGTTGATCCATGTCCACCGAAAATTTAGTCCATCCAATTGAGTTATGCCACCTGTCCCACTTCTGTCCCACTTTTAATATTTCAACTAGTTGAAAAGAATCAACACAAATTAATCCACGTTTGATTTATTAAAAAATTCAACACCTCATTATAGCTTTTCAGCTGTTCCATTGTAGCAGTCTAACAGATTTTTAGCAACATCTAACATATCAAAGAATCTCTGAGCTTCTAAGTTATGTTCTTCTCCTGTATCTCCATACTCAACAACCGGTGGTATATTTTCACGAAATGCATCGTTCACCATTTGAACATGACCTACATTTTCTACTTCCATTGCAGGTTTTCTAAGCTAGCGCTACTCACAATGTACTGTTCCCTAGTACTAGCATAATCCACTATTATATCATTTTCTCCATGATAATACCAGATATTGTAACCTGACACAAACTCATTACAATACAAGTGTGACTATACTTCATCTATCACGAATAATCTACGATTCCGACAATTAGTACAAGGGCAGTAGATTTTACCGGTTTTTTTTTCTTTCTTCTGCGTACCCGTAAATGCCATGAATTCCTGCAGACCTTGATTGTATTCTTCCGTAATTAAGCCCGTCTCCGGAATTTGATAAGCCTTATCCATCCATGCTCGAAAATAATTATAAGGATTTGAAGAAGACATTTTGGTAAGGAATTGTAGATGAGAGTTTTTGTTTTTGTGATTATAAATAAGAGGGGTGGATACGTTTTTATAAGGAAATTGTGCGCGATTTCCCACGGATTTTCAATGGCTACCGACAACATTCAAACGGCTATGTAACATATACATTCTTTCAAACGGCTACATCCGTCTATATTCCGTCGAAAGTATTCCGAGGAATTTCTAACGGGCATGGATTTCCGACGGAGGTTAATGTAACGTCTATATTCTTTCAAACGGATACAACATCCGTCTATATTCCGTCGGAAATCCGTCATAATTGTTCTGACGGACAAACATCGTCGGAAATCCGTCGAAAATTTCCGACATGCACGTATTTCCGACGGAAGTTAATTTCGTCCGAATTCCGTCAGAAATCCGTTGGAAATTTCCGACGGAATTATGTCCGTCGGAAATGCCCATGTGTTCTTGTAGTGTAGATATTACGCCATTATAAATAAGAAAAGATAATTAAAACATTGTTGTGAATAAAAGATAAAGAGGAAATTGTTGTTTCTTATTACATGAATAAAGAGAGGTATATATAGGTTTACATAGACTTGGAGAGCAAGCTGAATAAGGAGAATAAGGAAACCGAGAATATTTTAAGCCTCCTACAATATGGACCTTATAATGGGCATCCATATAATTAATTCATAACACTCCCCCTTGGATGGCCATTATACAAAAATGATCCTAATGCGCATAAGATAATGCCTCATTAAAAACCTTACTAGGAAAACCCAATGGGAAAAAACATAGTTAAGGGAAAAAGAGTGCAGCGCGCTATTACTCGCCCTCATGAATACACCACTTGAAATGTTTGAGATGACGCGATTCAATATGATGAACTAGCTTCTTGAAAGTAGCAGTTGGAGACGTCTTGGTAAATAAGTCCGTCAAATCTTCACCTGAACGAATTTATAGTAGATGTACATCGCCATTCTTCTGCAATTAATGGGTGTCGCAAATGTACCATCTTGATCATTCTCTTGGCTTTTGATGATCTCAATAATCTTTGGAATGTGATAGACCTTCATATTTATATTCCCCTTAGGTGTCTATCATTTGCGTGTTCTTTGATGCCTCGTTAAAACCTTGTCATGGAAAAACCCAGTGGGATAAAAACCATGATAAGAAAAAGAGTACAACCACGCACATCATCATATTTCTCTCCTAAGAAGCATCTTCTTCAAGAAATGCATTCCAATCATATATATTATCTTTAGGGAATTGATATAAGGATAACATTAGTTAATACACTCGTATGATTATCATAATTTCTCAGGTTATTGGACTTCTAGTCCATAACATCCCTTTCACATAGAAGATATTTTCTTCGTCTATTTGGACTTCATGCCAAATTTTCTTTTACATACAATCTTCTAAACATTCATATTGTACATACGAGCTATTCATGCTCCTTGTTGTAAAAGATATTATTTTGACTTTCATTCTTGTTATATGAAAGCACATCTTTCAATCATGAAAGAGATCAGTAAACTGCTCAAATAACATACATATGGTACTTCAAGACCAAACATATATGAGCATTTTTTTTGTGTAACATCCTTAGATTTACAATTCGGAAAACCTGAAGACAATGTTGTCTTTCCAAAATCGTTTTCTTTTTCTTTTTCTTTCAAATTTCGTCTTCCAATAACTCCTTCAAGAGTTTTGATTATGTTCAAATCAAAGATTCCATTGATCCATAATCTTTTGATAAATACACATGGGTATATCGGTTAACCTCATAATACACACTTTAAGAGTATACCCCCCATGAAATATATTTGCTTTAATTCAATCAAATAGCTAGTGTTCTCACGAACTTGAATTTGCTGCTCCTAGCAGTTTAAATCCTTCTTGGCTGCTTCTGGCAGTTTAAATTCTTTTGATACTAAATCAAGTCTTTCTCTTATTCTCAGACTGATAAGGGATCTGAAAATAGTTGCATCCACCACAAGAAATTATATCTCTTCATATATCATTCTCATTCATATTTCGCATAAAGATCCACTTATGCCTTACTAGTTTTACACTTTCAAGTGTACGCACTACTGGTCCAAATACTTCTCTGCAAGAGATTCTAACTTTGCCTCTACGCTTTTTCCATGATTGGTCAATCATCACTTTACGTACGTTTTCAATACATCTTATTCAACCGCGGTTTATGATCCTCAATTCTCATCAACTGCTTCACTGCGTGCAAAAATATTATCGACGTCGAATTTCTTTTGGTTCCATTTTATTCCAGACATGACACAACTAGTTGTGTCTTATCATTTCTTTTAGTCATGTCTAATGTCTCTTATGGAGATCATCCATAATTCTTTGATTCCTCGGTCTTGCCATTTTAAAAGTTTGCTCCTTTTCTTTTCGAGGATTCTTATCTTTGGAACCAATAGGTCTATCACGCTTCATGCGATCTCTAGACTCAATAGCAGTTGTTATCGCCNAGTTGGTATCGCCCCCCCGGGACATCAATATTAATTGGAGCATAGCTGGTATATGTGACTTTGTCACTCAATCAGGGTCAGGAAATGCTTTTGGCATCAAATTTGCTAAGCTTTGCAAATGAATTATCTTTTGAACTTTTAGTGCACATTCTTTATGAGGATCAAGATAATTTCTTTCACTGATTTTCTTTTCCAGCTGTTTATTTTCTTCTCCCCCCTTAATTGTTGGAAACACTGACTCACTGAAATTACAGTCTGTAAATCAAACCTTATCCCTTATTGATGGCTCAATACATTTACTCATCAAAGGAGATTCATATCCAACAATTCCTAACCTCCTTTGAGGTCCCAACTTAGATCAATGTGGCGGAGCAACATTACATCCAAAAACTTTTAGTTGGGAAATATATGGTTCCTAACCAAAAACCAATCTTGGGAGAACTCAAAATTATTCGTTGGCATAATGCGAATCAATGCAGTTTCACTCTAATCAATTAACCAAATACTTTCGCAAAGATACATAGTGGATGATCAGTCCAAAATATCTCCTTGTATACGTACCAGAAAACTAATATATTCCAAGTATATTGGATAGTGAAAACCGTATCATAAACTTCCTTTATGGATAACACATACGAATCTTCCGGTTCTTTTTCGCATTATTATTGAACTAGAATGGCCTAACCGGTTATGCCAAAACAGTGAGATTTTCAGTAAACTTCGTGTTTACTATCTCCATTATATTATTTCGTTGAGTATAATTTATAGAGAATGCAAGTAGTTTCTCTAAATATTTTTACTGCCTTGGGTAATACTCATGATGTGAAGATGTTAGATATTTCCTTCACTCATTGTCTCAACTTGATAAATCTTAAAATCTTTTGGATTTTCTTTACACATGATTTTTTTTTATCGAACATGAGTGTGAACATGATCTTCTGGATGTTCCACTTACTATGAATTTTGGGATTATGTAGTTCTCCCCCTCGAGATGATGACACTTCAGGTCCATCCATCTCAAATTGAATCCCACTTTAGGATCAACAACATACCCAACACTTGGGTTTTGTATTATATCTTAGATCCTTTTGACCTTTGAGACAAATGATTTCAAATTGCATTCCCATAGGCAAATATATTTGCTCTTCCGGAGCTTTCAATAATATTTATACTACCTCATCGTGTACTCACAATAGCTTATTTTATCATCACATGAGAGAAATATATCTTGTATGATACCATCTTTACTTTCTCATTAATTTCTAGTGAGAATCTGAGTTCTTGAAAGAAACTCTTTGACCTCGATCTTGACCTTATCCATATACATATCCACGTTCACATCTACGATCACTTCTATAGCCACTTCCTCAGACAATGTTATTAGTGTGGTCTTTTTCTTTCTCAGTATAGGATGTCACATTCGCTTCAGGGAATGGAGCATAACTAGTAGAAGTGTATCATGATTTTTTTTTCATCTCTACCTCATTATTTTCCTCAGCTTCAATTATATCAAAATAATTCTTAAATCTCTTTTCACGATATTGTGTCTGCATGACAACAATATTTACGTGAAAGGTAGAGTATGCATCAATGATATTATCTCCACATAATATCAATTTGCATATAATTCTGAACACAACTGAGTAATATCCCCTTACAGACTTCAAGTCATGTAATTTTAGATTCAACCAAACATATCATAATGAGCTTTAGCAATATCACATTCTTGTGATCATATTTTTTTTTTAGATTGCTATAAAGAATTTGTGGATATTTTACGGTCAAGCATTATTTTATTTTGAAATCATTAAAGAGGTGATGGCACATAAATAAGATCATTAAAATACATATAAAATATATATAGTATGAACAAAGACATTGTGCATTGAAAATTACCAGAGTCGTTACTGGAGAGATTTACGGCCAAATAATCCCCAAAAACTTGTCGGTGATAATATTGTACACCACTGCTAAAACGGTTCTACTCCACACAGGAACGACACGAACATCACTAAAACAGATTAATCACTTCCAAGTTTTCTTAATTAAAGTACCAAAGCAAACGGTTATATGGATTATACAATCATTGTATATTCCGCCAGCAACATCTTTATTATATATTAAACACACAGACGATAATCCATCAAATATAATTTAACAATTATAATCATGAATTATGAAATTAAGCGATAAAGAATGGGTATAAGATTCTAACAAAGAACCGAAACTAAATCATTGAATACCAAACCACCAAACCCAATAACAAGCATGATTCAATAAAGAAGCAATAAGCGACCAAACCAACGATTCTCTTAACATGCTTCAATTTTCCTTTATAGACAATTTCTAATTAATTAATGACTACCACCAACATGTATGCGTGTGTGTCGAGAAAGCTAATAAAATAACATAAATCAGAAACCACATACATGGCCAACGATCAAACAATAAACGATCAATTAGAGTTTGATAATTATAAGCATGAGGCGACAAGTATAAGTTATAAATACTTATCTCAATCGGTATCAATGACGGAAGAGATCGAGTAAGGGGTTTTGGCGGAGATCTCGTTTTGCTATGATGGTTAGGAATCGATTAGGATTTTGCTCAGGTGGTTAGGGTATCGTCGAAAGTTGCTCAGACATCTAGGGTTTCGTGCTGATAACGTGTTGTAAATAAAAGATAAAGAGGAAATTGTTGTTTCTTATTCCATGAATAAAGAGAGGTATATATAGGTTTACATAGACTTGGAGAGCAAACTGAATAAGGAAACCGAGAATATTTTAAGCCTCCTAGAATATGGATCTTATAATGGGCATCCATATAATTAATTCATAACAAACATGAAATAATATAATTATCTTTTAAAATTATTGATGAGAATATGGAAAGTATTTATTTTTCATTAAAGAGATTATTTACTATTTAGTTTCTTAATTATTATTATATATTATTAAATAATAATCAATCCATACATATTCAAAAAAAAATATTCGAGATTTTGCAATATTTTTCACTATGATTATTATATTCTATTTGAATATATATAAAAACAATTTTTTGAAAAATATTTTACTAATTTTATAAAGAGTTAGACATGAGAAAATTGTTTTTTTAAGAGTTTGTGGACTGACCACAAAACCATAGTAATTAAACAGTGCATATTAGAGTTATATTTTCAAGATTATAGGTTTTTGCGGGTTAACCCAAATAATATTTTAGTTCATTGCAAAACGGATTAAGTAGACAAGTTAGTCCGGGTTGACAGTTCTATATATAATCATTAGTTAGACATATTATAAAATTCAGATACATTTATTATTTCTTAAATTTCAAAACAATTTTTAAGAAAAAATTATCTCGCGCTATATAGCTAGCGTGGGTTGAATCCTAGTACTATAGCATGAGAAAAAGAGCTATAGTAACTAATGATACAATAGCATGAATAAAATCCGCTATCTAATGTTCAGACCTATTATCGTGGGCGATAATAGAACGCTTCTAAAACCGCTATGTTATCGTTACATAGCGTTTAGAAGACCTATTTTTCTTGTAGTGTTTTCTGCCATTCCACAGACTTAGATTTTTCTCCAGGAATCGAAACGAATGGCGTCTAAACATTCCACAAACAAACCCTGGCTTACCTTATCAAGTATTTCTGCCAAATGAGAATCTCTTAGGCTTTTGTTTCCTTCCCCTTTTGCTTTTCACGTTTTTTATTTCTTTTTTTTCAAAAGGGGAAAAACGCCTTTTTGAGATAGAGTATTAAGGGGCACAAAATTTTACCATTGAATTGAGATTTCCAAGGCAAAGCTGGGCTCTTCTCATCGTTTATATCACCTTTACCAAACATGTCTAGTCTTGAGTGACTGAAAACTGTGTCGTTCCTCCCTCTCTGGCGTTTTTGCACATATCTGCACATAAGACAACAAGAGAGAATGCATGAGATTTGAAAGAGGTAAGGTAAGGTGTGGAACCAACTAAAAATGAGCTGGCCATTCATGATCAACATAGAGTGGTAAAAAGGATAAGAAGTCTTGAATGTATGATTTATTTCCCTGATCTAACGCCTTTAATGAGAAAATTAAATCAAGTTAAGTCCAAGTTAAGTCCAAGTTAAATAGAGCTAGTGTATTACATCCATTAAAATCTATATAGTTCATTTTTTATGGGGATCTTTGCATTACAGTTACTTTAACTACTGCCTAGTCTAGAACTAAATAACGAGAGAGTTGTTACTAGAAAATAGCGTAGAAACACATTGGTCAAATTCATCATATATTTTTGTCATCATTCCTAAAAACTGCGTTTTAATTTAAAAAGAAAAGGCTCAAATAAAAGACTCATGAAAGAAAATATGGTTAGTAATGGATGAAATTCTCCCCTAGACTTGAATCACACTATCCCCATTGTGAAATAGACCGAAACATGACGGAAAAGATGATGGAAAAAGGGGAAAAAAAACTTACGTGGAGTTGGTCGGATGGGGCGGTGGTGGTGGCGATAGACATGTGTTATGGCTGAATTGGAACTTGAATTTCTTGTATTTAGCCAAGTTGAATGACTTTAGAACGAGCTTGTTTCAATAGATACGTCCGTTAGCAAGAGGAACTTGGTGTCGGGATAATGAAACAAGATGGTGGAACGAGGTGAGTTGCGGAGGGGCTCACCACACCATAAGGGGTCGGGGTCGCGGTGGGAGGGTAAACTGCCGCGGGTCTGGAGAATCTCCCGTGGTGGAATGGGGTTTTGCCGCGACTGAATGGCTCGGGTTGATAACACCGGTTTTTGACCATTTTTATGGATCGCTTTAATATCTTTTGCAGGTGTTTTAACTCCGTTTTCAATGGTTTTCAAGTGATTTCCATGTTTTAGTGTTTTGAAAGACATTTCAGGTAACTTGGGATAAAAGAGTGCATTTCGGAATAAAAATACGTTTTTGGATAAACTCGGACCGTCATAAATCTTGTAATCAAAGAAGACATTCTCACCGTGTGATCATCACCAAATTTGTACACAACAAAGAAGACAAAATCAGCTTTCAAATGCAATTGGTTTGGAGACATTCCAATGGTTGGATCATCAAATATATCTAAAGCACTGAAGGCAGATGAAACTGCCTCGAAGAAGGGCCCACCGCAGCCAGAGGAGCTCCACCCGAGGCCAACCACCAATCCACCGCGGCCAGGGAAGTTCCACCCGTGGCCAAACACCATTTTGCCACGACCAGAGAGCACACACCCACGACCACTCCCTGTTCGACCAAAACAAGCTCGTTTCTTCACCTGAGGCCAATTCCGTCTTTTCACATCCAACCCTAAACGTCTACAAAGATGTGAAGACTATAAATACATGTTTTTAGGTCTCATAGACATATCTCTTTCACGCTTTAAGGCATAGATGAATCTCTTGCAACTTTTCAATTATTGATTATGTTTATCTCAGCTATGGCTGAGTAGTTCTCTTGTTTGGTATAAGGTTTCGAAGGGGCTCTCATGGTTTGATTATTCATTAGGTTTTTAGACTAGGATACCAGTTATGGTTCTTCGTTCTATCCTTTTTATTAATGCGATTTTGCTTGATTGATCATCTTGCAATTAAACTTAGGTATTTTTAGAGTTACGAAAGTACTGGATCCATATGCTTGACCTATGGTAGACGAGCAAGACCATTACAAGATACGAAAGCATACTTGTAGAGGAATTGTGAGCGTTAACGATCTTTGCTTATCATCATAAGTTTCTGCGCGGCCGAAGACGAAAACTATCGGTCGAGTATATAAGTTATCAATGTGTAGGATCTACGAAAGTAGGGTACACACAGCGTCTGTTTTCGAAGTTCAAGAGTCCATAGACGACAAAAAGTACTTCCTCGCGGTTCGGGCTGGACCGAGCAGCTTCGAACCGTGTCTCCATCTTTTTGTCTTTTCGGGTTTTTGATTTTTTGGGTTTTTTTTTTAATTTTTTAGAAAGCTGAAACTAAGAAAAAGAAAGCGTTAATAGAAAAAGAAAGCAAAACAAAAAAGAAAAACATACCTAAAATGGGTTGTCTCCCATTGATCGCTTTTGTTTAAAGTCGTGTAGCTCGACGTTGGTAACGAGATGAGGTTAGTCTTAGAAAGACAGTGTCTTGCGAAAAGTCTTCTTTGATCTCCTTTCGGTTTCCTCGTCATGTGACTCATCGCTCCATAGTGAGCCGGTATTGGGGTCGGGATCCTTCGGCTTCTTGAACTTAAGCGGGACAACATCGTAGAAAACGTCTTTGTCGACGTTAACAAAGGAAACACGTCGATTTGGCCATTTCATAATGGCTCCGACGGTTGACAAGAAAGGCCATCCTAGGATTACCGGTGTATCATCAACTTTCGTCTTCTAGACAATGTAGAAATCGACGAGAGCTATGCAATCTCTGATCCTTACGGGCATGTCATAGGCGTTCCCCTTTGGTGTAGCACAAGATTCATCAGCCATGCTGATTTTTGTTCGGGTACGGTGCACGTGCTGTATACCGAGGCGTTTGGCGGTTGATTTTGTCATGATGCTAAGCAGTGGCAGACCTACGTTGTGGGTAGGGGGTTCAAGTGACACCTCTTAAATTATATAAAAGGTTATTTTACTTCAATTTAATAGATAACTATTGGATAATTTGGTTGTGTGCACTTGTTTTGACCCCGTGACTAGAGTTCAAATCTCCTAGTTGCACCCAATTTTTTATTTGTTTTCTCTAAGTTCTCTTATTGGCCCATGACCTATAGCCCAAACTGTATCATTTTTAATGTTTTATATTTGTTAATTTATTATATATATATGAAATTAATATTTAGTATTAAATTTGAACCCGGTAAAAAAAAATTCTGGGTCCGCCACTGATGTTAATGCAGGCTCCGGAGTCACAAAGAATGTCTTTAAACTTGACTCCACAGATGTTGTAAGTGATTAGAAACTGTCCTTGCTCTTGAATCTTATGGAAACTTCGAACGGGTCTTCCATTCATAACATTTGCAAAGAGATCTTCTATCTCCGAGATGGATTCTCTGCTTTCACAAAAGAAATGACCAATCATGTGGTCTATGCATTCTTTAGCAAACGTGGTTCCTCGAGGTAGATTGCGAACAACGCTGTTGAACTCCTCTAACTTTTCCAAGCTAATCTTGTTCGGGCAACTTTTGTGTTTCTCGAGATGAAACATACGTATAGCATGAGAAGCGACATAAGGTGAAAGGACCGCATTTTTTTTTTTTTGCATATAATTAAACAATCATTAAACAATAATTAATTAAACAACCATTAATTAATTATTACAACACAAACACAACAGCTTAACAACAGTAAAAACAACTCGTATCGATCGATACCCAAACAACAGAAGCAAGCCCCCGGGTCCTAATCATCCCCTCTTCACTGCCTCGATTCCACGATCACGCCTTATCTTTACCTGCATCGACAAAAGTGATGCATCAACATTTGGCTAACCAAATGCTGAGTGAGATTGATCATCCCAACAACAGGCTACCAATAAGCACAAGCAATAATCACCAAGAATTAATTCACAACAATTAAAACTTTCAGCACAAAGCCACAACTGGTATCGATCGATACTCCCATAGTGTCAATCGATGCCCAAACAACACACAACTCCCGACAAGGGACTGGTATCGATCGATTCCCAAAACCACACCTGGTATCGATCGATACAACCACAACTCAAGTCCACCAACAAGGGACCGGTATCGATCGATACACACGTGGTATCGATCGATGCCCACGAGACCTAAACACAGGAATCGTCATACAAGCCACAAAAAGCATCAACCACGCTTAACAAGGCACCACACAAGCCTACTTGCTAACCTTTGGTCCCAACTCACCTTAAACACGAAGGATCGAGCTCTAAAACGACTTCTCCAAGCTCAAGAAGATCTCCCTCTCTTCTCACAAGCCTACGCCAACACCAAGCTCGTCCAACCTCTCCCTCGAGCTTCTCAAGCTCAAACTCTCTCTCGATCTCGCAAGATCTAAGCTTCACCAAGCTTTTCTTCTCTCTCTCTCTCCTTCTCTCTCTCTCCTTCTATTTCTCGCGACCTCTCTGGTCTTATCCTCCAAGGATAGGCTTTTTATACTCGAAAGAAGATAAGAGAAGAAGACAACCAGGAGAAAAACCCGACTGGTGTCGATCGATACAGGCCGGTATCGATCGATACCACACCCGGAACAATCCGAATTAATTATTTTCCCTCAATAATCAATTCTTCCGGAACACGGGCGCTATAATTCTCCCCCACTAACTTAGATTCGACCTCGAATATTCGTTACCATTCATCTCCCATGAACCGTTCATCTCCAATGAACCTTAATCGTCGCAACGATTACAAAAACCTTGGCCAACCCGGCCATCTTAACACTCACACGAGGTCCAATACCAACCTCCGAGGTTTCCCACTCAGTTCCTATGCTTATGACACCGCAGCATCATATGTACTGATTGCTCAAACACACGCCAACCCCATCACTCAAGACACCGCAGCATCTCCGAGTTCCGAGCGTCAGCCATATCCCGCAGGATATCCACCATACCTCGCAAGGTATCATCCATACCACATCACCCAAGACACCGCAGTATCTCCGAGTTCTGGGTATCTGCCGTACCACTTCCCTCGATAATATAACCTGAAAGAGTCTCAATACCCCATACCACTTAATTCTAGGGAATATATCCTACATCTAGGACATACTCCTTACGAATCCACGATATCACGTATCACTCTAGGCTATAAACCTCCCGAGTCTGGGTACATCGCCACTCACACTCTCAAGACACACAGTCCTGCGAGCTATCGGCACCAGAGGAACCAGTCCTCTCAACGAGCAATAAGTCACATATCACTAAGCATCTCGACTGAACTACCTCCTGTGATCCGTGTAAATCCTCGCAAGGCAACACCGGCATCACCCACAACAGCAATAAGAACATCCATCTTATCACTCTCTTAAATTAACGCTTTTACCCCAAACGTAATGCGAAACCGTGACTCCCAAAGTCACCAATAATAAGAAATACTCATCTTATTACACATCATAATGTAACATCGTTCTACACAACGGAAATACAAAATGAAACACACATAGCATACAGCTATAACCGAAACTGGAACCTCTCGATGGAACTCAAGCCGCAGCTTGCTTCTGGAACCAGTTCTGGAACCTCGCTTCCATCCTAGCCTCTGGCTCCCCAAGTTTCCTCCTGCACCCCGCCACAGTCCCACAGAACTCGCATCATCGGAATCTTCTTCCGACGAAGCTCCTTGACCCTCCGCTCGAGAACTCTCAAAGGTCTCGCCTCAACGGTCATATTGGGCTGGAGATCTGGCGGAATCTCAGCCAATACCTCGTCACCCCTATGCAAACACTTCTTCAGCATCGACACATGGAAGACCTTATGAAATGCTTGCATAACCGCGGGTAACTCCAACCGATACGCTACCGGTCCAACACGCTCTACAATCCGGAACGGCCCCATATACCTCGGACTCAACTTAGTCGCAGCAATGGACCTGTTCGGACCTCTCAGTAAAGCCATCTTGAGATACACACTATCTCCCACCTCAAACACCAGCTCTTTCCGCCTCCTATCAGCATAACTCTTTTGCCGATCTTGGGCCTCTTTCATGTTCAGCTTCAAAACCCGGATCTTCTCCGTAGTTTCCTGAACAAAACTCGCACCCAAAGTGCTCCTCTCCCCCACTTGTGTCCAACACAAGGGGGTACGACATGGCCTCCCATACAGAGCCTCATATGGAGCCATCCCAATACTCGCCTGGTAGCTATTGTTATACGCAAACTCTACCAAGCTCAAGTGATCCACCCAGTGACCACCCCAATCCAGCACGCACATCCTCAACAAATCCTCCAGAGTCTGGATGGTCCTCTCGGACTGCCCATCTGTCTGAGGATGATACGCCGTGCTCAAGTGCACTTTCGTGCCCATCTCTGCCTGAAACGCATTCCAGAACTCCGATGTGAACTTAGGATCCCGGTCCGAAACAATACTCACCGGTACTCCATACAGTCTCACAATCTCCTGCACGTACCTCCTAGCCAAAACTGCTGCCCCATCGGACTTCTTAATGGCCAGAAAACGCGCACACTTAGTCAATCGATCAACGATGACCCAAATAGCATCCTTGGTCCGAGAAACTGGTAAACCCACCACGAAATCCATCGTGATCATATCCCACTTCCACTCTGGAATGGGTAAACTCCGCAACAAACCACTCGGGACCTGGTGCTCCGCCTTCACTAACTGGCACACGTTGCACGACGCAACCCAGTTAGCCACATCCTTCTTCATCCCGACCCAATGATAGTAGCGCTTGAGATCGCGATACATCTTAGTCGCTCCTGGATGAATCGAGAACATACTCGAATGAGCCTCACTCAGGATCTCTCGCCGCAAATCCTCATCCAAAGGTACGCATACCCTCCCACTAACAAGGATAGTGCCGTTCGCAGATACCTGATACTCAGAACCCTCTGCTCTCGAAGCCTTAACCAAACCCTCATCTTTTTCCTGAGCCAACCGAACTCTGCTCAAAAGATCCGCCTGGTTAGCCGCCTCTAAGCCCAAAGGTTCCTGAGATACAACACATAAGCGCAATGTGCTAATCTCGCTCACCAAAGACTCAACCTCGCGCTCCCGAGCCAAAGCCACCCGCTTCCGACTCAACGCATCCGCAACCAGATTAGCCTTACCAGGATGGTAAGCTATCTCCAGATCATAATCGGCCACTAGCTCCATCCAGCGCCTCTGCCTCAAATTCAACTCAGGCTGAGTGAAAATGTACTTCAAGCTCTTATGATCTGTGAACACCTGCACCTTTCCGCCATAAAGATAAGATCTCCAAATCTTCAAAGCGAAAACCACTGCAGCCATCTCCAGGTCATGGGTAGGGTAGTTGCTCTCATGCTTCCGCAGCTGCCGCGAAGCATAGGCAATAACCTTCCCCCGCTGCATCAACACACAACCAAGGCCCACTCCCGACGCATCGGTGTACACCACGTAAGGCTCGCCCGACACTGGCAACGCCAATACTGGAGTACTAGTCAACATGGCCTTCAGTTCCGCGAAACTCTCCTCACACTCCGAGGACCACACGAAAGGAACATCCTTTCCCGTCAGCTTCGTCATAGGCTTGGCCAGACTCGCGAAACCCTTGACGAACCGCCGATAATACCCTGCCAACCCAAGAAAACTCCGAATCTCAGTAGCATTCCTCGGCCTCGGCCAAGTACTAATGGCCTGAATCTTCTCCGGATCTACCGATACTCCCTCCGCAGAGATAATGTGACCCAGAAAACCGATCTCCCGCTGCCAGAAGCTACACTTGCTCAACTTAGCAAATAACTTCTGTTCCCGCAGCTTCGAAAGAACCACACGCAGATGCACCTCATGCTCCTCCCGGTTCCTCGAATACACCAAGATATCATCGATAAAGATGATCACGAACTCATCTAGATACTCCTGGAAAACGCGGTTCATCAATCTCATAAATGCAGCCGGTGCATTCGTCAACCCAAATGGCATCACCACAAACTCGTAGTGGCCATAACGAGATCTGAAAGCCGTCTTCCGGATATCTACCTCATCGATGGGAATCTGATGATATCCCGACGCCAAGTCAATCTTGGAGAACCAAGTAGCCCCTCTCAACTGATCCAACAACTCATCAATCCGAGGAAGAGGATACCTGTCCTTCACTGTGACTCGGTTAAGTCCCCGGTAATCAATACACAACCGAAAACTCCCGTCCTTCTTCTTCACGAACAACACTGGCGCTCCCCACGGTGAAGAACTCGGGCGAATAAACCCCTTGTTCAACAACTCCGCCAGCTGCCTCTTCAGCTCTGCCATCTCTGCTGGAGCCATCCTATAAGGAGCCCTGGATATCGGTGCCGTCCCTGGTTCCAACTCGATCGTGAAAGGATCCGACCTAGATGGTGGCAACCCCTGCAACGACTGGAACACATCCTGGAACTCACAAACCACCCGAATATCCTGCACCCTGGCCTCTCCGACGGCCTCCGGCAAAGAAATCGTAGCCAAATACGCCTCGCAACCCCTCTCGATCAGACGCTCCGCGTGCACAACCGAGATCACGAGACTCCCGGAAGTCGGTCTCACACCCTGATACACCCACTTCCCTTCTCCTCGGTCGAACTCGACCCGCCCTCGGTGACAATCCAGATGCACTCTGAACTTCCCGAGCCAATCCATGCCCAAGATGACATCGTACAGCTCCACGGAGCAGATAATCAAATCGGCAGGCATGGACTCTCCTGCTACCTGAACATCCACGTCTCGCACCCGACCGTGAATTCTCAGGAGCTTCCCTCCGGCAACCTCCACGAAACCCAAACTCACACCGGGCTCGCTTCGAAGATTAGCCTTCTCGGCCAACTCCGGGGAAACGAAGCAATGCGATGCTCCCGTGTCAAACAACACATGACACTCTACACCTCCAACACACAAGGTCCCTGCACATATACATGTGCCGAGAACCTTAACACCCCGACGAGCACGACATTCCCCAACACAGAATTAAACTTAGATGAGTCTAAGAAAATACCTGTGATCGGCCTGGAACTCGGCTCTCCGGACTCGGCGATGGAGTACACTCGAGGCGCTGATGCCACCTGCCTGACGGGCTGCACCACCGTGGTCTCACTCTGCCGCAACTGGGGACACTGAGGCCTGATGTGACCCGCCTCCTTGCAGTGATAGCACACTCGAGAATCCACTCGCACTCCGCCCTTCTGAGGACAGTTCGCCACTCGGTGATCCATGCTCCCGCAACCAAAGCAACCCGGACCACCACGACTACCTCTCGAAGCGCTCTCTCGCTTCCGCTTCTGTCCTTGCATCGGCTTACTGCTTCTGCTCGGACCGGACTGCTGCTGCACAGATCTCGCCTGAAAACTCGGTGTAACCGCTACCACCTCGTCCTTCAGACCCTCCTCAAGCAAAGCCGCAGTCTCAACCAACTCATCAACCGTGCAAAAAGCCCTCACCATGCAACGGTTCCTCAAGTCAACCCGAAGACCCATCAGAAATCTCTGCACACGGGCCGACTCACTCTCAACCGCTCGTCTAACATAAGACCCGAGCCGGTTGAACTCCACCTCATACTCGCGTACCGACCGATCCCCCTGAGTCAAACTCGCAAGCCTCGACTGGATCCGGTTGAACGCCTCCTGAGGAAAATACTTGGAGTTAAACTCCTCCACAAAATCCGCCCAAGACATCGCGGCCTGAACTCTCCGTGCTGCCACACCCCTCCACCAGAGATGCGCATCACCCTCCAGATAATGGACCGCAATGTCCACCTGGTATCCCGCGGGACACCTACTCGAGAGGAAATTCCGCTCCACTCTCCTCAACCACGCATCAGCGTCCTCAGGATTAGCACCTCCAGAGAAGAACCCCGTGCCAATCCTCTGCATCTGCTCCATCATCCTAAGGTAGGATGGGAGCTCCTCAGCAACCGCAGCTGCCACCTGAGGCTGAGCCTCCACAACTACCGGAACCACAGGAGCCTGAGCCGGTACCCTCTCTGGTAACCGCTCCAACAACCTCGTCAACAGATCCGCTATGCGATCATCTCGGGCCCGAGCATCACCCGCTGCTACACCCGCAGCACCCGCTGGAACACCAGCCACACTGGCACTCACGCCAGCCACTCCCTCAGACCCAACCTGACTCGCACGCGACTCCTCGACCTGCTCCTCCGGCACACGGCCACGACCTCTACCACGGCCACGACCTCTACCACGCCCTCTAGCCATCTGCACACGTGCAGAAGCACACGCTTAGAGAACCAAAAATCAATCATCACAATAAAGATACTCACCGTGGAATCTCACAAGGCTCGAAGAGGATGATTCTACGACCCCACACAACACCCAATCTATTCTAGAACCACCTAGGCTCCTAGAACCGTATGGGCTCTGATACCAATAATTGAAAGGACCGCATTTTTTTTTTTTTTGCATATAATTAAACAATCATTAAACAATAATTAATTAAACAACCATTAATTAATTATTACAACACAAGCACAACAGCTTAACAACAGTAAAAACAACTCGTATCGATCGATACTCCCCTAGTGTCGATCGATACCCAAACAACAGAAGCAAGCCCCCGGGTCCTAATCATCCCCTCTTCACTGCCTCGATTCCACGATCACGCCTTATCTATACCTGCATCGACAAAACTGATGCATCAACATTTGGCTAACCAAATGCTGAGTGAGATTGATCATCCCAACAACATGCTACCAATAAGCACAAGCAATAATCACCAAGAATTAATTCACAACAATTAAAACTTTCAGCACAAAGCCACAATTGGTATCGATCGATACTCCCATAGTGTCGATCGATGCCCAAACAACACACAACTCCCGACAAGGGACTGGTATCGATCGATTCCCAAAACCACACCTGGTATCGATCGATACAACCACAACTCAAGTCCACCAACAAGGGACCGGTATCGATCGATACACACGTGGTATCGATCGATGCCCACGAGAACTAAACACAGGAATCGCCATACAAGCCACAAAAAACATCAACCACGCTTAACAAGGCACCACACAAGCCTACTTGCTAACCTTTGGTCCCAACTCACCTTAAACACGAAGGATCGAGCTCTAAAACGACTTCTCCAAGCTCAAGAAGATCTCCCTCTCTTCTCACAAGCCTACGCCAACACCAAGCTCGTCCAACCTCTCCCTCGAGCTTCTCAAGCTCAAAATCTCTCTCGATCTCGCAAGATCTAAGCTTCACCAAGCTTTCTTCTCTCTCTCTCTCCTTCTCTTTCTCGCGACCTCTCTGGTCTTATCCTCCAAGGATATGCTTTTTATACTCGAAAGAAGATAAGAGAAGAAGACAACCAGGAGAAAAATCCGGCTGGTGTCGATCGATACAGGCCGGTATCGATCGATACCACCCCCGGAACAATCCGAATTAATTATTTTCCCTCAATAATCAATTCTTCCGGAACACGGGCGCTACATAAGGCGTTGATGAATGCCTTGCTCTCCTGAAGTAAGTGCGAATGTCCTCCTTGCTGTAGCGGAAGAAAGCGTATAGAGGTCCTCTTTCCCTAACTTTTTTGAAAGAGACGTCCATCGAGATTGATTTTACGAAGTCGTTAAACTCGATCAATCTCTCTCAGGTGATGCTTTGTGTCTTTGGATCCTCGGGTATTGGACTTGCAGGAGGTGTTAGTTCAAAGGCTGAGCCATACATCGAACTAAAATCAGATTCGCGGAAGAACAACCTTGGATCTTCTTCTTCGGAGTATTGTTCCTTGTTTTTCTTGGATGATTGAATTGACCGAACCATGTTGCAAGGTGCAATGGAGTCTGATTTCCAGCTTCTTGGAGGGTTTGGTGAAGCTTGAGAGTAAATGGATAAGACGACTTGCTCAAAGGAGGGTGAACGGGACTCAAAAGGTCCAAGGAGAGGTGAGCAGAAGCTGGCCGCGGCTAGAGGGGATGGAGGCGCGGCGGAGAGAAGTTTGGCCGCGGGTCAAAGAGGTGGAGGCACGGCAGAATGAGGTTTGGCCACGGCTGGAAGGGCTGCGACCGAGGTGAGGGGAATCCGAGGGGATTCATTTGGTTCGTCGTCTTCATCGTCTCCTTTGGTGTTTTCTGGTTTAAGGGAGTCATTGGGCTTCTCCTCTAGGTCAGGGGCAGGAACATCAAGTGTTGTACCATGCTCCTCATGGTTTTTAGAAAGTTTCTCCACTTTCTCCTCCACTTCATCAATAGCATAAATGAGTCGATCTATTGTGAGATCGAGCTCTCTCGTCTTGTCTTCAACTTCTCCTACTCCTTTCCACATCTCAAGTGTGTAGTCGTAGGCGGTATTACTGTTGTCATTGATGGAGTTATACAAGTCATCAAGCTTATAATTTAAAGTATGTACCGCATCATTAGATTTTTGGATATCAAACTTTTGTTTTCCTTGTTCGTCTTCAACGAATTCCATCCTCTCGTTGAGTGTTGCAGCGTCTTTAAGGGTCTGCTCTTCAAGGACTTTGACGTGGGCAGCAAGATCATCAAACTTCTTTTTTAATTCGACGGACATCGAATCTACCTTCTCGTTCAAAGCAGCTCCGGACTTAGCTTGGGATTCGATGGTTTTGTTGATGATTTCTTCGAGTCGCTTCAAATGAGCGTTGAATTCCAAGCTCTCGTGGTGCTGGTCTGAGGGTTGGTGTTCATGACGGTAAGAGTTTTGTCGAGAGGGCTCGTCTCAGTAGTAAAGAGGCTTGTAGCGTCTTTGAAAGTAGGTGGTCGGTGCCGGTTTCCGATCCATGTAGAACGAGTCACAGTTGGTGTGTGAATCGTGAGAGTAGTGAGCACAAGATGGGTCGTTGCAACCCTGCTCGTAGTAGCAATCTCGCTCCAGAGGCGAATTCATGTTTCAAAGCCTGAAACAAAGAAAACCAAAAACAAATTTTAAAAAGAAAAAATTGTTCTATAGTCGATTTACTAACCTCTAAGGTGTGACATAACGAATAGCAATTACCTCCCCGGCAACGGCGCCAAAAACTTGATGCGGTCGGATTGTTTCTGAAACTCAATGTTTTAAATTTATAAATCTAAAAATTCTGCAAGTGACGTGCTTTGTAGTACTTTAAGTATCGATCCACAGGGAGGGAAAGATGTTCGAAAAGACCTTAGACAGAGAATTAGCAAGGAAGTCTAGAACGAGAATAAGTTTTATAAGGTTTTTGTCACAAAAATTGTAAAGAACGGAAAAACGGGAAATTGCTTGTAAAATAACCTAAGAAAATTGCTTGTAAAATAACATAAGAAAATTGCTTCCTGGCCGCGGCGGATTGCCTCTAGGCCGCGGCTGGGGCTGCTCTGGGAGTGGCATGATGGGACTTCTTGATCTTCATATATCTTTTGATTGAACTGTTGGATTGTCCTCAAATCTGTTGGAATGGGAAGGTAGCTGGTCCTTTTTGAATATCTTTAAAATGGGCTAGATCAGACGGTGAGAAAACCTCTTTAGCAATTGAACTTCTGACGGTTTGACTTTGTGCCGAAAATCTGGTTTTTCTCCAATTTGCAATGTTTTCGCCTAATAACCTCAAAAGAGTCTTAAAACTACAAATATGCGAAAACCGTAATAAAACATGTAAAAGCGAATGAAACACTTATTAAAGTGTTCTAAAATAAATAGTAAAACAGGTACAAATACGGTGTTATAACATCCTCCGGCAGAAATACGGTAACCCGAGACACTTTTAACCTCACCTCTAAAAAACCCTTAATGCCTAACCTCGATTGTCTTGGTTAGTATTTTTTTATGAGAATCACGCAACCTTTAATGAATGTTAAGAGCTAGTTGACTGAAAGTTAGGGTTTAAGTGCTTAGATTTTTAAATGACGGATACCGTGGACTAGCGTTGCAGTGCTTTAGTGAGAATTTTCTAGACCAAGTCCGATTGATGCATTACTTTGGTTATGGTTTAGAAGGACGTTCACTGCGATTTTTTTTAGTTCCTACATTTTCAAAAACTTCTTTCCGATTTTAGATTTTTGTTTTGTTTGAGGACAAACAATGATTTAAGTCTGGGGGAGTTGATAACACCGATTTTTGACCATTTTTATGGATTGATTCAATATTTTATGCCTGTGTTTTAACTCTATTCTCAATGGTTTTCAAGTGATTTCCATGTTTTATTGTTTTGAAAGAAATTTCAAGTAACTTGTGATAAAAGAGTGCATTTCAGGACAAACGTACGTTTTTGGATAAACTCGGACCGCCAGAAGTCTTGCAATCAAAGAAAACCTTCTCACAGTCTGATCATCACCAAATTTGGACACAACAAAGAAGACATAACCAGATTTCAAATGCAATTGATTTGGTGACATTCCAATGGTTGGATCATCAAAAATACGCGAAGCACTGAAGGCAGATGAAACTGCTTCGAAGAAGAGCCCACTGCGGCCAGAGGAGCTCCACCCGTGGCCAACCACCAATCCGCCGCGACCAGGGAAGTTCCACCCGCGGCCAAACACCATTTCGCCATGGCCAGAGATCACGCACCCGCGTCCACTCCATGTCCAACCAAAACAAGCTCTTTTCCTTACCCGAGGCCAATTCCGTCTTTTCACATCAAACCCTAAACGTCTACAAAAAAGTGAAGACTATAAATACATGTTTTTAGGTCTCTTAGACATATCTCTTTCACGTTTTAAGGCAGATACGAATCCCTTGCAACTTTTACTCTTGTTCTTCGGTTTGGAACAAAGGATTCTCGATCAGTATTCTTCGATAGAGAAGCCTTTCTTCATCCTTTTTTCTTATTATTTTATTTTCAATTATTGATTATGTTTATCTCAGCTATGGCTGATTAGTTCTCTTGTTGGGTATAAGGTTTTGAAGGGGCTCTCATGGTTCGATTATTCATTAGGTTCTTAGACTAGGATACCGATTAGAGTTCTTCATTCTATCATTTTTATTAATGCATTTTTGCTTGATTGATCACCTTGCAATTGAACTTAGGTATTTTTAGAGCTACAAAAGTACTGGATCCATTTGCTTGACATAGGGTAGACGAGAAAGACCGTTACAAGATACAAAAGCATACATGTAGAGGGATTGTGAGCGTTAACGACCTTTGCTTATCATCATAACTTTCTGCGCGGACGGAGACGAAAGCTACCGGTCGAGTATATAAGTTATTGGTGTGTAGGATATACGAAAGTAGGCTACACACAGAGTCCGTGTTCCAATTTCAAGAATCCATAGACGACACAAAGTTGCTTTAGAAATCCTAGCAAATTCTTTTTGAAAAATCAGCCATGAACCCTAGAGAATATCCGATTGCCCAACACTTCGTTTAATTATTTACAACCTTGTTTTAATTATTTGCATTGCTTATTGCTGTTTTATTTGCATTGCTTATTTGCTGATTTTCTAGCTACAATCATAAAAAACAAAACCCATAAATATCGAATAGGTCTAGACACATCTTAGAAATTAATAGAAATCGACAACGTTCACCCCTGTGGATTCGATCCCTAAATACTACTTCGTTTGCTTTGCACTTGTAGCCTAGCTAGAAGGGTAAAACTCGTCGGGAACAAAACCGACACATCACGGGGTCGCGACCAGAGGTGGTTGGACCGCACGGTCAAGAAATCTCAAGCGGCCAAAAGGTGTTTTTCCGTGGGTCGAGCTGGTTATGGCTGAGCCGAGCAGTTCGAACCGAAATCCATTTTTGTCTTTTTTTTTGTTTTTGTGTTTTTTTTGTTGTTTTTGAAAACCTGAAATTAAAGAAACCCAAAACAAAAAAAATCAAAGTGTTAGAAGAAAACTAAAATGAAAGAAAAAGAATTATCTAAGTGGGTTGGCTCACATAAGCGTTTGTTTCAAGTCGTTAACTTGACTTGGATGGGGAGATGAGCTTAGTTGAACACTACAGGAAATTGAGGTATTGATAGCAGTAGAATATAGCGTTTTATGTTGTTTTGCTATGGTTTACTTTTTAATAACGTTTCTAAAAGTGTAAACGCTATGAATATATGGTCATATAAAAAATATGGTTACGCTTTTTGGTTTACGCTGTATAGATAGCATAACCAATTCTAAAACGCTGTGCATATGTTAGGCGGAAAAACTAATTATTTTGCCCGCTTAACCCTTAGCAAAAAAAAATTTAGGGTAAAAATCTCCTTTTTGCTCTCAGTTCTCTCTTCTTTCACTCGATGCCTCGTCTCTCTTCTCTCTTCTCTCAATCGCTCTTCTCTCTTCTCTCATTCTCGACCGCCGGCAAGAAAACGACAACCATGGCGAGGAGTAAGCTTCTGTTCTCGATTTGAAATTTTATTTGATTCAAATCTTACAGTAAAAATCGATTAAATCTTGAAATACTACTTAAAACACACAGTTTTTTGTGTGTATACCATGATTTGAATTTTGAAAAACGGGCACAAATTACTTAAATAGGTGAATAGTGTTAATAATGAAGAACATAACTGTTTATATAGATACACATAGAATAGAACAATGTTATACTATACTATTTACGATAACTTTGACTTCATACGAATAACATGAATCATACGATACTATAAGTGTTTACATATTTGGTTGTTGGGAGAGAACAAGAGGAAAATAGGGGAAACTTGTGTTTGCGCTGTTGCTGGAAGGGGAGAGGAGTGAGGAAGAAGAAGGAGAGAGAGAGAGAGAGAGAGAGAGAGATAGATAGAGAGAGATTCAGGTACATGCAATTGTAGATACGAATTGGATACTATGGAATTTCACTGTACCCGGATCCAAATTTTTTTCCAAATCGGATCGGATTCGATCAGATTGGATCTTTGATCGGATCTCATATATTTTTCTGATACCCAATTCAATTAGAGTAAGTGGGGGTTATTGGTTCATGGATTTGGTTTGGATTCTAATGGATTTGGAAATCCAAACCAAATCCAATGTTATTGGTTCTATAATTTTAAAAATCATGTTCAAATTCAATGTTATTTGGTTCTATGATTTTTAAATCACTACAAGAAAAATGGGTATTCTTAACACCGGAAAAACGCTATGTAACGATATCATAGCGGTTTTAGAAGCGTTCTATCATCGTCCGCGATAATAGGTCCGCCACTTTCGATAGCGGTTTTTGGCATTGCTATCATGTCTTCATCTAATATCACTGTTTTTCTATGCAATCGTATATTTTACAATAGCAATTGTATTTTGTTATTAATTATTTTATTCATACCATTTTGTAATTTTACTATAGCATTCGAAATATGTAATTGATTTCTATAATTATTCCAGTAAATTTTATTTAAACTAGGTGATTATCCGCGCGGGTTTATATCTTTGAAGTATTTAATACTATTGTTTTTGTTCTTAACATTTTTTACATTGTCTTTGTTTGTATATTTTATATCAAATTACTATAGTTTCATCTACAATAAGCTTCTAAATTACACATAAACTCAACGGCATTTGCCTATGAAGGTTTGTTGTATATATTCGATGTTTTTCGAGACCATTCTCTGCACCCAAATATAAGAATAAAAAAATATTAAATTATTTTGAGATATATATGTGAGACATGGCTAAGACTGTAAAATTTTATTTGTTGCATGATAAATTGTAAATTAGGGAAATGGTATTATTTGAAGACATTATTGAGTATCTTATTTTATTGAGTAATTGATTATATATATTAAGATGTTCTAATGTTAAGAGTTATGGATTTGTTATTGGAACCAAGTCGATGATATTTATGTACACATTAGTATTTAAATGATGTTTTTAAGATTAGAGTGATGAGGAAATTTAGAGGGTTTTTGTGCATAAACGTTACTAAAAATTAAGCATAAATAACTAATACTTGTGCAAATTCAAAAGGCCAAAAAAAAAAAAAATTTTGAAAAAATCTTAGACACGTGGCGCTCTCTCCAGTGATGATGTGGCGCTCAACTGGAGAGAGTTGGCCATCTTTTATATATTAGATTACAATTTACCAGATTGTTTTTGGGGTTTTGAATAGTTTGACATATTAAATAGAAGAATGACACATCTTATTATATTTATATAAAAACCATGATACAAAATGCCTATATTACAAAGAAAACTCTTGTTTCAATTACGAAGAACATCTACGAAAGTTCTTTGTGTTACATCAATTTCTATGACTTCCCTTTTTCTTCACTTCTTGCTGCAGCAACTATTTCTGCCGCCATCACTATGAAAATGTTAAACACATAGTTAAATTGTTGCATCGATGAAACTATATATCAAGCATATAAAAAAGAAGGACTTGTGCTCAGATTTAACACCATTGCTAACTCCTGGATATATTCCAGTTGTGGTTATCGCTGGGATATTCGCAGCAACTGCTTCTGCCTTAAGAGATTTTGCTCGGAAAGCGTAGTTTGTGTTGTAGGACCAATAAATTCGCACAATAGACATGACAAGATTTAATCACGATTGTATAAATAAACAGTAAGGAACAGAAGATTCATAAAACGATAAATCATAAATAAATCTAAGGAGGCGAGATGAATATCTTTCCTTAACTCAAAGAATATTCCGTAGTGCGACAGATTGTAATAGATCCATGAGTCCCAGGATACAACCAAATGTATCTGTATCGTCAACACTCGATATCAGATCTGTCGAACATTATAATTACGATACTCACGAATAAAGACTTACTCAAAGCAGTAGGAAATTGAAGAACTTTTGCTAGAACTTTTAGGATGTGTTTTTAGTGTTTCAGAGGATGATTTTTAAGGTGAAAATCGGCCAGTATATATAGGAGAGAGGCTAGGGTTTTTCCCAGACAGATATGGAATATTCCTCAGAATATTCTAGGGGCTGCGATTTTGTAAGTCGGCCCGTCGAGTATCGATCGATACCAAGGGGTATCGATCGATACCTACAAAAGTCCACGAGCCCAACAAGGCCTAAGACGCGAGCTGCGCGCGTGTGGTCTTTTCTTCTCTTTTGTTGTTAGTCATTTAAATCAATGACACAACTACTCCAAATTATATACAAGAGAAAACATTTCTCAACTAGTACTATGGGATTTTTGTTCTTCCCACAAATAATTATAGCCAATGAAAACGTTTCATTTGAATGAACTTAACTCATTTCTTTTCACACTAACACAATTTTATCAAGCCCTCAAGCTTTGATAAAAAATTAGTTCCAACATGTGTCGTCACAAACATCAATATAAGCAGTTTGTTTCAGATTTGAACCAAATAATACTTGGTTAATTCTTGATACCTCATTTGCAAACAATACACAATCTACTGTAAATTAGTTCAAGACAAATACAGATAGTTCACGAATCTGGTCACCCAATTGGTCATCTTCCTTTGTAATCTCGTTAGCCATTGAGATAGATCTTGTGTCGAGTACATTCATGGCTTCAAACGGTTGTAATTCAATCAAAATTAAGAGACTGAAACAATATCTTTCAAATGGAAAAGAGCGAAAGGAAATGGTACTCATATTGAGAAATCGAAGGATATGGTAGAAGAACGGGAGATACCGATTCAAGAGAAAATTGGGAAGCTACATGAAATTAAGAGTGATCCAAAGGTGACTGGCACAGGAGTGTTGCGGCAACCCTTGTATCGATCGATACCAGCTCAGACACATGCTCGAATGGATACAAGAACCCGTGTATCGATCGATCCATTGGTATTGGTCGATACTGAGACGATTTCTGAGGAGACACCTGAGATGTTGACTGTGGTGCCTAAAGAAGTTGCGGAACGAGTCTATCTACCGAGGATACCTTACCCCAGAGCTGCTGAGAGATCTAAGAAGGAGGTAGAGGACGCCAGATGCAAGGCTATGCTGGATAAGCTGAGTGTGGAGCTTCCCCTTGATGATGATAAATATGTCAAAGACGATTCAAGAGCAAGCGTATCGATCGATACCCTACCTGGTATCGATCGATACCCCTCGTTGAACGAGCCATAAATTATGAAAACACCTGAGCTGATTGAAGAAAGAGGTCGCAAACCCAAGAAGGTGAATCCTGTTTCTAAACACCTCAGAGATCGCATTTCTCCAAAGCAGCTGCGTGGCTTTGAGAAGATGGTACGAAGGATTTCCCCTGAATCGTCTTTCGAAGAAGCTCTAGAACACCGTCCTCTGCTAAGTCACTTCAAAGATTGCAGAGAAAGTCTGGAAGAGATCGAAGTGCTCTTTATCGAGGCAAGACGCAAGTCACTACCGCTGCAACATTTGACACAGAGAGAAGATCCAGGGAAATTCGCAGTTCCATGCTCCATCTCAGGAGTTGAATTCGATGCGTCTCTCGTTGACTCAGGGTCTAGCGTCAATGTGATATCAAGGGAAATTGTTGAACGTTTGAAAGCTGATATAAGACCCCCTACGATGCTTCTCACGTTTGCGAACTCCTCCACCTCACATCCATACGGTACTATCCATGCTTTGCCTGATAAAGTAGGAGATTGTCTGGTGTCCACTAATTTTCAGGTTGTGGAGATGAGCGAAGGATCTGAAGTGTCTTTGCTCCTGGGACGACCGTTTATGGCTACTGCTGGCGCGATAATAGACACGCATAATAAGAGAATATCTTTCTATTACATTGACGGAGGGGTATATTATGATGTAATTCCCCTAGGAGTGCTCCCACACGTGTCTCTAGCATAAGGGCTGTCACAGGAGAGTCGCTAGCAATTGATATTTTGGAAGAACCTCCTGATGAGCCAACTTGATGTGATCATGGCAAGCGCCCAGAAGGTGGAACTTGAACCTGAGCTTGAAGCGGAGCTTGAACCAGAGGATGAGTTTGTAGCCAAATGGAAGCAGCTTGAAGCTCAAGGAAAACAGTTCGAGATCAAGAAAACACTGATGTCACATCTTGATCGGTTACTAACCGATCGCATGATCGATCAAGATGCTTCCACACCATTTCAAGAGGAGTTTGAAGCAGAGGAGCATGCAGCTGAGAAGCCTCTGATCATTCCTAAAGGTCCATCGATTCAAGATCAAGAAGCTACACCAACAAAGACCAAAGTTCAAGGAGATGAAGAACTTGTAGCCGAGAAGATTGAATCAGCACAAGAAGAACTTGAAGATGAGGAGTTTGTCGCCGAGGAGCCTAAGATCATCTCAACTGGTCCTATGACACGAGCAAGGACTAAGGAGCTCAAGGAAGTTGTTGCTGGAATTCTTAACCACATTCAGAAGCAACCCAGCTACCTAAACCAAGAAAGCAACGAAACAACTCCAACACTCGTCCTAATCCAAGTACAAGATGGCTAGTGAGCTTGTGGTCTATCTTTGCACTCTTTTTCCCTGTCTTTGTTTTTGTCCCACTTGGGTTTTGCAAAGATAGGTTTTTAATGAGGCAAGGATAGATCACCACACCTAGTTCACTAGCCACGCCGAGGTTCATGTTAAACTGAAGCTTAGTTTAGCCTCTGATGAACAGTCACACGGGTGAACAGTGAAGATCAGACAGTTTCCTAGAGGTCCATATTGATCAATACAAAACATGCATCCCTCAATATGATGCTCTCGGGTGAACAGTGCACACGGGTGAACAGTGAAGATCAGACAGTTTCCTCTATCTTTCCTTTTTACTCTTATTTGCGCAAAAGACCTATATTTTGTGCCTTTCTTTTATTTTCTTTTCTTTTGGGTTTTTTTTGCAATTCTTTAAACTTAAGGGCACGTTTTTCCCTTTATAAACTCATGTAAGGTCGCTGGAAACATTAACCTACTTTTTAATCAAAGGCGCAACCTCTTTTTCTTTCAAGGAACTCGAGTTCATCTCTTCTTCCTTTGCTTGTGTGTAATATCCAGTGATTGTTCTTCTTTAGTGTGTAATATCTAGAGAGAACAAAGGTGAATCAAAGGATCTTCCGCCTCCTTTGTGTGACCCATCGATCCACAGCCCTTGAAGCACTTGTGCTTGCAAGGTTTATCCCCCTTCTGCCCAGCTCTAGAGTGTCGATCTAGGGAGAGCTACGTCATGTGGTATCAGAGACACGCTCTACAATCTGGGTAATATCTTTCCTTTGCTTTTTCGCATCTGTTCTTTTATTTTTCTTTGCGATTTTGTGTCTGCTCAGTCTTACTTTGTGTGTCGAGTCTGTTCTTCATTAGTTTTTTGTGATTTTCGAACCTAGATACCTGTTTAGTAGTTGTTTTCGTTTCAGTTTTTGCAAAAATCAAAAAAAAAAAAAAAAAAATTAGGGTTTATATTGCTGCGATTTGTGTCTAAGAAATTGTCTCTGCAATTCAGTGTGTTAGTTGCAGCCATAGATTCTTAGGTGCAGCAGTTTGTGAGTTTAATAAATTTCAGAATTGCAGCAAGCTTGTTTAAGTGTGTTATAGCAAATCTGTTCATGTCTAAACACCTTGATGAGTCGATTTTTGTGAAGAACTAGTTACTGGTTTAGTGTTTTGTTTTGTTTCAGGTCAAGATGGAGGATGAAGACCAAGCAGGAAACATCAACAACAAGCTGTGGATGAATACGATGATGGCTCGGATGGGGCAGGTCATGGAGCAGGTCATAAACACCAAATTCGATGCTCTGCATCAAGGCATTCAACAACAAAGGAGAACACAAAATAGAGACGAGCAAAGACAATGCAGAGATGCTGAAGCAGCAAATTATTATAGCCAAAGTAGTCACTCGTCTCAGGACAGTCAAAGAAAGCATAGACGTGCAAGAGAAGGCAGAGCTCATCAACAAGACCACTTGAGAGGTCTTAAGCTCAGAATTCCACCATTCCATGGGAAAAATGACCCTGATACATACTTGGAGTGGGAGAAGAAGACAGAACTCGCTTTTGGTTGCCATCAATATTCTGAGGTCAACAAAGTGCGTACAGCAGCAGCTGAGTTTTATAATTATGCACTCAGCTGGTGGGATCAATTCGTAACTTCAAGGAAATGCTATGGAGAAAAGCCAGTAGAGACTTGGACAGAAATGAAAACAGTTTTGAGAAGAAGATTCGTTCCAAGCCATCCACAGCGCGAGCTACATCAAAAGCTGAGGAGTGACAAACCAAGACATCAAAAGGAGTACGTTTCCACACTTGTCTCTCAGCCAAAACAGAAGAGTGACGTTCCTATGGCTCTGGAAAAGAAGAATGCTCACAGCAAGGATATATTGTGCAAATAGAAGGCAAAAACAGAACAAGCATCTGTTCAAACCAAGGCTAAGATAAGTTCTGTTTTGAACAAACATGTCTCTAATTTTCCTATCACTAGTATGATGCACTTGTCTTTGTCAAAGGGTGTTGAAACAGGTTCTACTAAAGAGCACACATCCAAAGAAGAAACGACCACTTGGACTACACTCTCACCTCAACTAGAGCACTCCTTGAAGTTGAATCAATCCATTCCGAGTTCAGGTGAAGAAGTTATCCAACTTCCAAGAGAGGTGAATCCCAGCTTACGCGATTCGGATATGCGTGCGTTCCAAGGATTTTACCAACCAAACCAGAAGGAATCAAGCCATGAAACAATTTTTTCTGGAATCTTGATTCATCATAGAAACTGGGAAAATTGGATTCATAATAACTCCGGTTCAGACTTGAGAGATATGGATTTTACAAGTCAACCGATCTGCACAAGGCCCTATTGCGCGACCGTGCCAAAGATCGTGCCACACAGACCGATTCACTGTACCTCAGAAAGCGATCTAGATATGGATCCAAAGCCCCATGGGTCTAGTTTCCAAAACAATCTAGATCATGTTAATCAGCTTTACCAATCGGCCCAGAAAGGCACAACAGTGAGACAGGAGCAGCAAGCAAACATGAAGCAATGCCGAATGATCTTTGAGCCTGGTGGAAGTTCGAGGATTCAAATTGTGGCATGTGATCATTCTGATCTTACAAAAACTAGGAAGCGCGGCACACTCCCCACTCCAACACATATCACGCCCAGAACCAAAAAGAGACGCTTGCAAGGTAAGTATCCGTTCTCTCTACATTCTGATGGTTCTAACTTAGCTTTGTTCTTGGCAGATTTGAGGGCAAATCTTTTTCAACTGGGGGAGGATGATGTGATCATGGCAAGCGCCCAGAAGGAGGAACTTGAACCTGAGCTTGAAGCGGAGCTTGAACCAGAGGATGAGCTTGTTGATATGCTCAATTTAATACCCTAAATAGTACTAAAGCAGTTGCTGCAGTAAATCAGGGGTCGAACACAAGAACTCAGTTATCACACAATAGATTATATAGATCCGAAACAAGCTAAATCAGAAGATGTAATTGAAAACAAGATTGCAAGTAAAAGCGTTTGTAAATTCAGTTGGAGGAATATAGGCTCAGGGTTTTCTCAGGAAATCAATGAATGCAGCTAAATTAACTAACATGATTCAGATTAAGCACGGTTCTAGAACTCAAATCACTAAAATATAATTAACCAACTCTCGTTGCGAAAACTATCTAAATCTAAATCCTAGGAATTCCAAATCTCTTTGCGAATCCTAAAGTCTAAATCAGCTTTAAAGTTCAGGTTTGATATGTTCACAAATTAATTAAACCAAATCTCTTTGCGAATAATTAATTTGCTCACCTAGGTTCTATCAGGTAATTAATCGCACTCTCGTGCCTAATCAATTATCCTAAGATCTATATTCTAGGTAGCTAATCTAGAACAAGTTTTGAACACAACCTAAGCGAAGAACTAATTTAGATGGTGAATCCTAAAAGATAATTAACCTAGCATTCAAAGAAATCTCTATGAGAAAACCCCAAACCTAACAGGTGATCTACTCAGACATGAAGATTGAAGACAACATGTTTGAATAAATCATCAATAGAATAATCAAAAAGGTTTAGAGATCTGATCTCGGACGAAGGGAGATTCAGACTTGTTTCTCAAAAACCAGAGTAAAATAAACACAGAAAATAAAACATCCCTAAAAAAGTGGCTGTAAAATCCTATTTATAACCTAAAACACATTCTGGGCCATCTTGTAAATATCAAAGTCTTCTGGGCCAATTTTGCAATTCTTCAACTCTTCAATAAGTCGCGATCCTTCTGTTTCCTCGACGGGTATCGATCGATACCAGGGGGTATCGATCGATACTCATGTGATTTTGACGGGTATGCTACACGGATCTTATGCTTCGCTCCAAAATGTTCCAGAAAGCTCCAATATCTCCAATTAAGCTCCAAACGTGCTAAGACCTGTAAAAGACTCTAAAATACTACAAAACACTAGAAAAGACTCTATAAAAGGACTTATATCATGGTCTAAACAGGGTAAAAACCATGATATATCAACTCCCCCAGACTTAGCCTTTTGCTTGCCCTCAAGCAAATAGAAGACTAAACCAGAGAAAGAGGTTTGAAAACGCGGAGACTCACCTGTTCATGAACCATCGAAATGACCTTTTTCCCAAGTACCCAAATGTCACCAAATCAGCTTTTGATCTAACCACCATGTACTTCTCCGTAGACACCAGACTCCATACATTATCCCACAGCTTCGTTCAAGTAAAACCTTCATCGTCAGTTTCATCGCTGCAGTTAATGTTCAAGAACCTTCTAGATTTTTTACCAGACAATATCATGACAAGGAACCACCTTTTTCACACTTTTTGTATCAATTTCTCTCCCCAGACTTATTTCTTATTATGTTCCATTTTTTTTTTATTTTCAGCTTAGCATATACACATCAAGGTATGAGACGCGAGTACTGATGGTATTTGCCACCAAATCCTCGGTTCTTCCCTTTCTATGTATCAAAGGATGTAGGCGAATAATGACATCATAGGAAAATCCTAGCCTCGCTTCCAATCCTTTGTGTGATCATTCCCTCTTAAGTAGAATAATCGGATCGCTGGAAATTTTCCTAACCCTCTACTCAGAAGAAAATCATTTCAATCTTTTATGCTCTTATCTATCAACTTATAACAGGGGAGAGAGGTACTATTACACTAAACACATGGGTTCCTTTATCAGATATGAATGATGAATCAAGCTCTACAATCACTAACCACATTGATGAAGTGCAAAAATTTGGCTCAGGCTTCGGAAGAACTCTGCTGGAGACATGGATGTTTTCTAGTCAACTGGTTAGTCCTTGGATTTTTCATTAGTCGATCTAGAGCTGGTCCTGTAACACTGTGCACTCAAAAACAAAATCAAGTCAATAGGTTCAAGCACATGATCATTATCTCCAACAAGTTTTGACTCAATAAAACAATTTGGCTCGATAAAACAACTAACTCTAAGAAAAGCAAAAACAATGTCAGCAGACACCTCCCCCAGACTTGAACAACACTGTCCCCAGTGTTATCTAGCCTAGAGTAGGTAAAAGAAGAACAAGAAGTTACCTTGCTGGAACAGTGAGTATCGATCGACACACAACTTGGTATCGATCGATACCAGTCTTAAATCGACATGAACCTTTCTCAATCGCGTAGCGTATCGATCGATACTGGAGGGTATCGATCGACACTCAGGCGATTTCGAGTTTTGCCTCCTGTTTTTCCTGACACAAACACATAACGAACGAAAAATAAAAACAAAAACGACTCAAAGACAGACTCACCAGTGGGTTGCCTCCCACCAAGCGCTCGTTTAACGTCAATAGCTTGACTGTAACGCCCTTCAGGCTGGATAGGAGTGAGAGCTTGCACCAAAACAGGCTCCACAACTTGACATTGCTATCTTCAGAGTTCTGCTCAGCATGTTTTCCACTAACTCTTTTCCCTTCTCTTTCAGCTCCGAGGTAAAAAGAATTCTAGCCTTAGAGAATGGCTTCAAGGCTCCTTTGCACTTGACCTTGTACTCAATCGAATCTCCATTGCACTCCTGAGGTATCAAAATGACATGGGGATTCTCGACCTTCTTGCTCTTGGCCTTCTTCTTTGTTGCCTTAGCCTTCTTGACAACTTCCTTGGGAATGCAGGGCGGTTCAGCTGGAACGTCTGTGACAGTAGGCTCATCAGGAGGCTCTTCCAAAATATCAACTGCCAGCGACATTCCTGTGACAACCTCAATGCTAGAGACACGTGTAGGAACACTCCTAGGGGGAATGACATTATAATAGACATATCCGTCAATGTAAGAGAAAGAGATTCTCTTATTAGGTGTGTCTATGATTGCGCCAGCAGTAGCCATAAATGGTCGTCCTAGGAGCAAAGGCATACGAGATAACGCACTCATCTCCACAACCTGAAAATTAGTAGGAACCAGACAGTCTCCTACTTTGACCAGCAAACCATGGATAGTACCGTGTGGAAGCGAGGTGGAGTCGTTCGCGAATGTGATGGATATCTCTGGTGATCGAATATCAGCCCCTAACCGCTCTGCAATTGCCCTTGAGATGACATTGACACTAGCCCCTGAATCAACAAGAGACTCTTTGAACTCAACTCCTGAGATGGAGCATGGAACCACGAATTTCCATGGGTCTTCCCTCTGTGTCAACTGTCTCAGTGGAGGTGGACCTCTAGCCTTAATGAAGAGTGCCTTAATCTCTTCCTCAGTTTCTCTGCAATCTTTGAAGTGACTTAGCAGAGGACGGCACTCTAGAGCTTCTTCAAAGGTTGAATCAGGGAAAATCCTTCTTACCATCTTCTCAAAGCCACGCAACTGCTTTGGAGAGATGGGATCTATGAGGTGTTTAGGAACATGATTCTCCTTCTTGATCCTACGAACTCTTTCTTTGATTGACTCACGTGTTTCCACATGTTCTGGCTCGTTCTGCGATGGGTATCGATCGATACCAGGTAGGGTATCGATCGATACGCTTGCTTTTGAATCATCCTTGACAGATTTATTATCACCAAGAGGCTCCACAAACAGATTATCCAGCATAGCCTTGCATTCGGTGTCCTCTACCTCCTTCTTAGCCTTGTCAAGAGCTCTGGGATAAGGTATCCATGGTATATAGACCCTTTCTGCAAGTACTTTAGGCACCACGGTCGACATCTCCGGAGTTTCCTTTGAAATCGCTTCAGTATCGACCGATACCAATGGGGTATCGATCGATACACGGGTTTTTGAAGTATCCCGTTTCAGAATTGTGACTGGCATCGATCGACACCTGGGGGTATCGATCGATGCTCTGGCGATTTCAGGATCCTCTTCGTAATTCCCTGCACTTGAAATGATCGCATTGACGTGCGCATTGTGTGAATGAACCGATTTTCCCTTGGAATTTGCTGTAGTCTGAACTACTTGAGTTTCCAGCATCCTGTGACTCGTATTTAGTGCTTCGATCCTTCCACTCAAATCGGTGTACATGGTGTCCATCTTACCATTGAAGGTGACTGTCATCTTCTCCTGCCCTTGAACCAGGTGTTCAAGCATAGCCTCAATCTTACTCTCAGGAGCCTTGGGTGGTGGGGATTGGTACCCTCCTTGCTGAGCATTGTTGGTGAAGTTTCGATTGGAGTTGTATCCGAATCGTTGACCCTTAAAACCAGAACTACCAATGTAGTTAACATCTTCCACTTCATTCTCAGCAGCAAAATGGACGGCCTTTGTTGTCCTTCCCAGTAGAAGACTGTGCATAGAATCCAGCTGAGCTTTAACTTCAGCGATCTGTAACCCATCCATGTTACCGGCCAGCTTTTTGCGCTCGAAGTCTGCACTCTTGGTGCTACTGCTAGAGGCAAAGTTCTCAATCAACACATAGGCGTCCTCAGGATATCTGGTGTTGAAATTACCATTGCTTGAAGAGTCCAGAGCCATCTGATATCTCCAATCTACTCCTCTAAAGAAAATACCCAGCAGCTGCACATCAGAGTATCCATGATGTGGACAATCTCTCTGATACGATCTGAATCTCGTCCAAGCAGCCTTGAACGCCTCAGTAAGTCCTTGAGAAAATTGGGAGATTTTATTCCTCAGATCCTCAGATCGTGCATCATCGTAGAAGTTGATCAAGAATGCTCTCTTAGTGTCCTCCCAAGTAGTTAGCGAACCAGGAGGTAGCTGCCTCAGCCAGTAGGTCGCATCTCCACCTAGAGAGTAGGGGAAGAGCTTGCAGAATAGATAGTCGTAGGACACTCCATTGCTCTTGATGCTAGTGACCAAGTCCTCGAACTTCTCTACATGGTCCATTGGATGTTCATGAGGAAGACCATGAAAGAGATGCTGTCCCACAAGAGTAAAGTAAGCAGGCTTCAGCTCAATGTCATTCCTCTCGAACGCAGGAGGACGAATCGCTGACCGATTGGCGAAAAACTGGTCAGGCCTGTTGTACTCACCAATCGTCCTTCCACGAATAACCACGTCATTCCTCGCGTTCCCAGCGACATTCGCAGCGACAACAGGAGCAGGTGGTATGACGATCCCCTTTCCATCCAGACGTTGTCCTTGCTCGTTGCACAACCGACCCTCTTGGTCTCTGTAAGCACCAGCTGCATCACGAACCAACTGATTGTTGTTCATCTTAGCTGATTTCTTTTCTTTCTTGTTTGTGCGTTCCACAAGTGCTAGTTGTTCCAGTGATAGATCAACTAGCTCAGCGTTCTTGTTGCTTCTGGTTTCTCGATTAGGCATGCACCTGAAAACAGAATATCAAGAACGTAAGTAACTGAAATATACGTCGGGTATCGATCGATACTCGGGCGATTTAGACGAATTTCTTAGCTAAAATCTAATGGCGAATTGAGTCCCCGGCAACGGCACCAAAATTGATATGCTCAATTTAATACCCTAAATAGTACTAAAGCAGTTGCTGCAGTAAATCAGGGGTCGAACACAAGAACTCAGTTGAAAGGACCGCATTTTTTTTTTTTTTTGCATATAATTATTACACATCAAACAGTACAACACAAGTACTACAGCTTACACAAGCTAGCGATTTATAACAACGACAACAACTGGTATCGATCGATACTCCCCTAGTGTCGATCGATACCCAAACAACAGAAGCAAGCCCCGAGTACTAATCATCCCCTCTTCACCGCCTTGATTCCACGATCACGCCTTATCTTTACCTGCATCGACAAAAGTGATGCATCAACATTTGGCTCACCAAATGCTGAGTGAGATTGATCATCCCAACAACAGACTACCAATAAGCACAATCAACAATCATCAAGAATTAATTAACACAATTAAAACTTTCAGCACAAAGCCACAACCGGTATCGATCGATACTCCCATAGTGTCGATCGATGCCCAAGCAACACACAACTCCCGACAAGGGACTGGTATCGATCGATTCCCAAACCACACCTGGTATCGATCGATACAACCACACAACACGAGACCACCGCCAATGGTCTGGTATCGATCGATACCCACCTGGCATCGGTCGATACTCGCGAGACCTAAACACAGGAATCGCCATACAAGCCACAAAAGCATCAACCAAGCTTTAACAAGGCACCACGCAAGCTCACTTGCTAACCTTTGGTCACAACTCACCTTAAACACGAAGGATCGAGCTCTAAAACGACTTCCCAAGCTCAAGAAGAGCTCCCTCTCTTCTCACAAGCCTTCGCTAACACCAAGCTCGTCCAACCTTTCCTTCGAGCTTCTCCCAAGCTCAAACTCTCTTGATCTCGCAAGATCCAAGCTTCAGCAAGCTTTCTTCTCTCTCTCTCTCTCCTTCTCTCTCTCTCTCTTTCTTTCTCTCTTTCCCCGACCAGGTATGGTCTTATCCTCCAAGGATACGCTTTTTATACTCGAAAGAAGATAAAAGAAGAAGACAACCAGGAGAAAAACCCGGCTGGTGTCGATCGATACAGGCCGGTATCGATCGATACCACCCCCGGAACAACCCGAATTAATTATTTTCCCTCAATAATCAATTCTTCCGGAACACGGGCGCTACAATTCTCCCCCACTAACTTAGATTCGACCTCGAATCCTCGTTACCGTTCATCTCCAATGAACCGTTCATCTCCAATGAACCTTAATCGTCGCAACGATTACAAAACCTTGGCCAACCCGACCATCTCAACACTCACACGAGGTCCAACACCAACCTCTGAGGTTTCCCATTCAGTTCCTATGCTTATGACACCGCAACATCATATGTACTCATTGCTCAAACACACGCCAACCCCATCACTCAAGACACCACATCATCTCCGAGTTTCGAGCGTCAGCCATATCCCGCAGGATATCCACCATACCTCACAAGGTATCAACCATACCACATCACCCAAGACACCGCAGCATCTCCGAGTTATGGGTATCTGCCGTACCACTCCCCTCGATAATATAACCTGAAATAGTCTCAATACCCCATACCACTCAATTCTAGGGAATATATCCTACGTCTAGGACATACTCCTTACGAATCCACGATATCACGTATTACTCTAGGCTATAAACCTCCCGAGTCTGGGTACATCGCCACTCACACTCTCAAGACACACGGTCCTGCGAGCTATCGGCACCAGAGGAACCAGTCCTCCCAACGAGCAATAAGTCACATATCACTAAGCATCTCGACTGAACTACCTCCCGTGATCCGTGTAAATCCTCGCAAGGTAACACCGGCATCACCCATATTCCATACCCGGAATATCTGCCGTGCATAACCAATAACCCGGTCATCGCACCTCCCGCAACAGCAATAAGAACATCCATCTTATCACTCTCTTGCATTAACGCTTTTACCCCAACGCAATGCAAAACCCTGACTCCCAAAGTTACCAATAATAAGAAATACTCATCTTATTACACATCATAATGTAACATCGTTCTACACAACGAAAATACAAAATGACACCCACATAGCATACATCTATAACCGAAACTGGACCCTCTCGATGGAACTCAAGCCGCAGCTTGCTTCTGGAACCTCGTTTCCATCCTAGCCTCTGGCTCCCAAGTTTCCTCCTGCACCCCGCCACAGTCCCACAGAACTCGCATCATCGGAATCTTCTTCCGACAAAGCTCCTTGACCCTCCGCTCGAGAACTCTCAAAGGTCTCGCCTCAACGGTCATATTGGGCTGGAGATCTGGCGGAATCTCAGCCAATACCTCGTTACCCCTATGCAAACACTTCTTCAGCATCGACACATGGAAGACCTTATGAAATGCTTGCATAACCGCGGGTAACTCCAACCGATACGCTACCGGTCCAACACGCTCTACAATCCGGAACGGCTCCATATACCTCGGACTCAACTTAGTCGCAACAATGGACCTGTTCGGACCTCTCAGTAAAGCCATTTTGAGATACACACTATCTCCCACCTCAAACACAAGCTCTTTCCGCCTCCTATCGGCATAACTCTTTTGCCGATCTTGGGCCTCTTTCATGTTCAGCTTCAAAACCCGAATCTTCTCCGAGGTTTCCTGAACAAAACTCGCACCCAAAGTGCTCCTCTCCCCCACTTGTGTCCAACACAAGGGGGTACGACATGGCCTCCCATACAGAGCCTCATATGGTGCCATCCCAATACTCGCCTGGTAGCTATTGTTATACGCAAACTCTACCAAGCTCAAGTGATCCACCCAGTGACCACCCCAATCCAGCACGCACATCTTCAACAAATCCTCCAGAGAAGAACCCCGTGCCAATCCTCTGCATCTGCTCCACCATCCTAAGGTAGGATGGGAGCTCCTCAGCAACCGCAGCTGCCACCTGAGGCTGAGCCTCCACAACTACCGGAACCACAGGAGCCTGAGCAGGCACTCTCTCTGATAATCGCTCCAACAACCTCGTCAACAGATCCGCTATGCGATCATCTCGGGCCCGAGCATCACCCGCTGCTACACCCGCAACACCCGCTGGAACACCAGCCACACTGGCACTCACGCCAGCCACACCCTCAGACCCAACCTGACTCGCACGCGACTCCTCGACCTGCTCCTCCGGCACACGGCCACGACCTCTACCACGGCCACGACCTCTACCATGCCCTTTAGCCATCTGCACACGTGCAGAAGCACATGCTAAGAGAACCAAAAATCAATCATCACAATAAAGATACTCACCGTGGAATCTCACAAGGCTCGAAGATGATGATTCTACGACCCCACACAACACCCAATCTATTCTAGAACCACCTAGGCTCCTAGAACCGTATGGGCTCTGATACCAATTAATTGAAAGGACCGCATTTTTTTTTTTTGCATATAATTATTACACATCAAACAGTACAACACAGGTACTACAGCTTACACAAGCTAACGATTTATAACAACGACAACAACTGGTATCGATCGATACTCCCCTAGAGTCGATCGATACTCCCCTAGTGTCGATCGATACCCAAACAACAGAAGCAAGCCCCGGGTCCTAATCATCCCCTCTTCACCGCCTTGATTCCACGATCACGCCTTATCTTTACCTGCATCGACAAAAGTGATGCATCAACATTTGGCTCACCAAATGCTGAGTGAGATTGATCATCCCAACAACAGGCTACCAATAAGCACAATCAACAATCATCAAGAATTAATTAACATAATTAAAACTTTCAGCACAAAGCCACAACCGGTATCGATCGATACTCCCATAGTGTCGATCGATGCCCAAGCAACACACAACTCCCGACAAGGGACTGGTATCGATCGATTCCCAAACCACACCTGGTATCGATCGATACAACCACACAACACGAGACCACCGCCAATGGTCTGGTATCGATCGATACCCACCTGGTATCGGTCGATACTCGCGAGACCTAAACACAGGAATCGCCATACAAGCCACAAAAGCATCAACCAAGCTTTAACAAGGCACCACGCAAGCTCACTTGCTAACCTTTGGTCACAACTCACCTTAAACACGAAGGATCGAGCTCTAAAACGACTTCCCAAGCTCAAGAAGATCTCCCTCTCTTCTCACAAGCCTTCGCCAACACCAAGCTCGTCCAACCTTTCCTTCGAGCTTCTCCCAAGCTCAAACTCTCTTGATCTCGCAAGATCCAAGCTTCGGCAAGCTTTCTTCTCTCTCTCTCTCCTTCTCTCTCTCTCTCTTTCTTTCTCTCATTCCCCGACCAGCTATGGTCTTATCCTCCAAGGATACGCTTTTTATACTCGAAAGAAGATAAGAGAAGAAGACAACCAGGAGAAAAACCCGGCTGGTGTCGATCGATAGAGGCCGGTATCGATCGATACCACCCCCGGAACAACCCGAATTAATTATTTTCCCTCAATAATCAATTCTTCCGGAACACGGGCGCTACATCAGTTATCACACAATAGATTATATAGATCCGAAACAAGCTAAATCAGAATATGTAATTGAAAACAAGATTGCAAGTAAAAGCGTTTGTAAATTCAGTTGGAGGAATATAGGCTCAGGGTTTTTCTCAGGAAATCAATGAATGCAGCTAAATTAACTAACATGATTCAGATTAAGCACGGTTCTAGAACTCAAATCACTAAAATATAATTAACCAACTCTCGTTGCGAAAACTATCTAAATCTAAATCCTAAGAATTCCAAATCTCTTTGCGAATCCTAAAGTCTAAATCAGCTTTAAAGTTCAGGTTTGATATGTTCACAAATTAATTAAACCAAATCTCTTTGCGAATAATTAATTTGCTCACCTAGTTTCTATCAGGTAATTAATCGCACTCTCGTGCCTAATCAATTATCCTAAGATCTATATTCTAGGTAGCTAATCTAGAACAAGCTTTGAACATAACCTAAGCGAAGAACTAATTCAGATGGTGAATCCTAAAAGATAATTAACCTAGCATTCAAAGAAATCTCTATGAGAAAACCCCAAACCTAACAGGTGATCTACTCAGACATGGAGATTGAAGACAACATGTTTGAATAAATCATCAATAGAATAATCAAAAAGGTTTAGAGATCTGATCTCGGACGAAGGGAGATTCAGACTTGTCTCTCAAAAACCAAAGTAAAATAAACACAGAAAATAAAGCATCCCTAAACAAGTGGCTGTAAAATCCTATTTATAACCTAAAACACGTTCTGGGCCATCTTGTAAATATCAAAGTCTTCTGGGCCAATTCTGCAATTCTTCAACTCTTCAATAAGTCGTGATCCTTCTGTTTCCTCGATGGGTATCGATCGATACCAGGGGGTATCGATCGATACTCAGGTGATTTTGACGGGTATGCTACACGGATCTTATGCTTCGCTCCAGAATGTTCCAGAAAGCTCCAATATCTCCAATTAAGCTCCAAACGTGCTAAGACCTGTAAAAGACTCTAAAATACTACAAAACACTAGAAAAGACTCTATAAAAGGACTTATATCATGGTCTAAACAGGGTAAAAACCATGATATATCACTTGTAGCCAAGTGGAAGCAGCTTGAAGCTAAAGGAAAACAGTTCGAGATCAAGAAAACACTGATGTCACATCTTGATCGGTTACTAACCGATCGCATGATCGATCAAGATGCTTCCACACCATTTCAAGAGGAGTTTGAAGCAGAGGAGCATGCAGCTGAGAAGCCTCTGATCATTCCTAAAGGTCCATCGATTCAAGATCAAGAAGCTACACCAACAAAGACCAAAGTTCAAGGAGATGAAGAACTTGTAGCCGAGAAGATTGAATCAGCACAAGAAGAACTTGAAGATGAGGAGTTTGTCGCCGAGGAGCCTAAGATCATCTCAACTGGTCCTATGACACGAGCAAGGACTAAGGAGCTCAAGGAAGTTGTTGCTGGCATTCTTAACCACATTCAGAAGCAACCCAGCTACCTAAACGAAGAAAGCAACGAAACAACTCCAACACTCGTCCTAATCCAAGTACAAGATGGCTAGTGAGCTTGTGGTCTATCTTTGCACTCTTTTTCCCTGTCTTTGTTTTTGTCCCACTTGGGTTTTGCAAAGATAGGTTTTTCATGAGGCAAGGATAGATCACCACACCTAGTTCACTAGCCACGCCGAGGTTCATGTTAAACTGAAGCTTAGTTTAGCCTCTGATGAACAGTCACACGGGTGAACAGTGAAGATCAGACAGTTTCCTAGAGGTCCATATTGATCAATACAAAACATGCATCCCTCAATATGATGCTCTCGGGTGAACAGTGCACACGGGTGAACAGTGAAGATCAGACAGTTTCCTCTATCGCAAAAGAGTCGAGAATCCCCATGTCACTTTGATCCCTCAGAATTGTGATGGAGATTCGATTGAGTACAAGGTGAAGTGCAAAGGAGCTTCAAAGCCATTCTCTAAGGCTAGAATTCTTCTTACTTCGGAGCTGAAAGAGAAAGGAAAGGAGTTTGTGGATGGCATGTTGAGCAAAACTCTGAAGCTAGCAATGTCGAGTTGTGGAGCCTGTTTTGGTGCTAGCTCTCACTCTTATCCAGCCTGAAGGGCGTTACAGTCAAGCTATTGACGTTAAACATGCGCTTGGTGGGAGGCAACCCACTGGTGAGTCTGTTTTTGAGTCATTTTTCTTTTTATTTTCGTTCGTTTTGTGTTTGTGTCAGGATAAACAAGGAGCAAAACTCGAAATCGCCTGAGTGTCTGATACAAGGCTTTTTAGTCTATAGGAGGTATCAATAACTCCAACACGTGTAGTATGAAGGTTATCAATCCATAAATGGATTTGTCCTAATCATTAAGAATGCAAGGCACTTAAAGCAAATTAAGCTAAACAAGTGTGGTTTGTGATTAATTATCAATTCAAAACAAGTGAATAGCAAAAGCACTAAGCAAGATTGTAAATTAATAGGCAAAAGCGAATCTAGAGATAGGGTGATCGATATAAGAAGTCCCAAGTTCAATTCATGATGTTCATTTATTTAAGCAAGCTAATCCCTAGGCATAAGATCCTAAACTTGACTAATTCTCTTTCAAGCAATTAATCACTATGCTAATCACCTAATCCATTAGCAAATCATCATTTGTGGATCATTGATTAGCAAGCATTAAGTTTAAATCAACAAGATCAACCAAAAATACACCCTAGACAACTATTGTCATAGGCTAGGAATGTAAATCTCTTGTTTAATTCATCAAGGCATTTCACCAAACACTTGGTGTGCATGAAATGCCTTATGATCTAAATCTACTTTTTCAAGCTAGATTTAGCCTTAAGAACATTAAACAAGAAGGGATATAAGAAGATCTAACCCTAAACACCATGAATCAAGCCTAGGAACATCTTAATCTACCCCCTCTCTAAACCCTAAAAGACTACTCAAGATCCATCAAGAACACCTCAAAATCGATATGGATGGGAGATGAATTCATTGATGGGTGATGGATAATCAAGATGAAAAGATGATAGATGGAAGAGATTGATGAAAATAAATACCAAATTGCATAAAAACCAAAGATCCTTCTTACAAATCTCAAACTCTCTCAAAGGTAAAGGTTTTGAGCATAAGAAAATGCATACATAAAAATTAGGTTTAGATGAGTATTTATAAGAAAAAGTGGACAACAGGATTAACATCAATGTGTGACATCGATGTGTGGCAGTCTTCTGGTCGATGTGAATCCTGCTGGAGCTGGGCATCGATGTGTGACATCGATGTGGATGGTGTCTTGGGCGAGGTTAAGCTCCCTGGTGTAGCATCAATGTGTTGCACCGATGTGTGACTGCTTCTGGTGTGACATCGATGTGGATGGTGTCTTGGGCGAGGTTAAGCTCCCTGGTGTAGCATCAATGTGTTGCACCGATGTGTGACTGCTTCTGGTCGATGTGAAAGCTGACAAACTCCCAAAATGTCTTTAACCGCTTCTCTTGCTTCCGAACCCAATGCTCTTAAACCAACTCCATCAAATTGCCTCCAAAGTACCTAAAAAGGATTCCAAAATATGCAAGACACTCTAGGACCTAGTATGAGAACCCTAAGACTCTAAATGAGACAAGAACAAGTATGATATGCCATGAAGATCTAAGTAAATGACCTAAAATCTATATGAAATGCATGCTAAATACATATAGAATATGCACATATCAGTGTCGATCGATACCCTACAGTATCGATCGATACCCTACGCGATTGAGAAAGGTTCATGTCGATTTAAATCTGGTATCGATCGATACCAGGCTGTGTGTTGATCGATACTCAATGTTCCAGCACGGTAACTTCTTGTTTTTCCCAATTTTATTCTGTTCTTTTGTTTTCTTACACTGACTCTAGGCTAGATAACACTTGGGACAGTGTTGTTCAAGTCTGGGGGAGGTGTCTGCTGACATTGTTTTTGTTTTTCTTAGAGTCAGTTGTTTTATCGAGTCAAAATTGTTTTATTGAGTCAAAACTTGTTGGAGATACTGATCATGTGCTTGAAACTATTGATTTGATTTTGTTTTTGAGTGCACTGTGTTACAGGATCAGTTCTAGATCGACTAATGAAAAATCCAAGGACTGACCAGTTGACTAGAAAACATCCATGTCTCCAACAGAGTTCTTCTGAAACCTGAGTCAAATTTTTGCACTTCATCAATGTGGTTAGTGTTTTTAGAGCTTGATTCATCATTCATATCTGATAAAGGAACCCATGTGTTTAGAGTTATGGTATCTCTCTCCCCTGTTATAAGTTGATAATATGAGCATAAAAGATTGAAATGATTTTCTTCTGAGTAGAGGGTTAGGAAAATTTCCAGCAAACCCATTATTCTACTTAAGAGGGAATGATCACACAAAGGATTGGAAGCGATGCTAGGATTTTCCTATGATGCCATTATTCGCATACATCCTTTGATACATAGAGAGGGAAGAACCGGGGATTTGGTGGCAAACACCATCAATACTCGCGTCTCATACCTTGATGTGTATATGCAAAGCTGAAAATAAAAGAAAGAACATAATAAGAAATAAGTCTGGGGGAGAGAAATAAAACCAAAAGAGTGTGAAAAGGGTGGTTCCTTGTCATGATATTGTCTGGTAAAGAATCTAGAAGGTTCTTGAACATAAGCCGCAGCGATGAAACTGGCGATGAGGGCTTTATTTGAACAATGCTGTGGGATAATGCGTGAAGTCTGGGAAAGCTGCGAATGTCTACGGAGAAGTACATGGTGGTTAGATCAAAAGCTGATTAGGTGACATTTGGGTACTTGGGAAAAAGGACATTTCGATGGTTCATGGACAGGTGAGTCTCCGCGTTTTCAAACTTCTTTCTCTGGTTTAGTCTTCTATTTGCTTGAGGGCAAGCAAATGCTAAGTCTGGGGGAGTTGATATATCATGGTTTTTACCCTATTTAGGCCATGATATAAGTCCTTTTTATAGAGTCTTTCTAGTGTTTTGTAGTCTTTTAGAGTCTTTTACAGGTTATAGCACGTTTGGAGCATAATTGGAGATATTGGAGCTTTCTGTAACATTCTGGAGCGAAGCAGAGATCCGTGTAGCTGAGACATCAAAATCACCTGAGTATCGATCGATACTGCCTAGTATCAATCGATACCCGTCGAGGAAACAGAAGGATCGCGACTTATTGAAGAGTTGAAGAATTGCAGAATTGGCCCAGAAGACTTTGATATTTACAAGATGGCCCAGAACGTGTTTTAGCTATATAATTAGGTTTTCAGCCACCTGTTTAGGCTTTGCTTTATTTTATACTTTGATTTTATTTTGGTTTTAGAGAGACAAGTCTGAATCTCCCTTCGTCCGAGATCAGATCTCAAAACCTTTATGATTATTTATTTGATGATTTATTCAGTAATGTTGATTTTTTCATTCTCCATGCCTGAGTAGATCCACTTTAGGTTTAGGGTTTTCTCATAAAGGATTTCTTTGAATGCTAGGTTAATTATCTGTTTAGGATTCACTATCTGAATTAGTTCTTCACCATAGGTTGTTCTCAAAGCTAATTCTAGGTTGACGAATCTGGAACTTAGATCTTAGGATAATTGATTAATCACGAGAGTGCGATTAATTACCTGATAGAACTTAGGGTGAGAAAATTGATTATTCGCAAAGAGATTTGGTTTAATTGATTTGTGAATATATCAAACCTGAACTTTAAAGCTGATTTAGAATTTAGGATTCGCAAAGAGATTTGGAATTAGTAGGATTTAGATTTAGATAGTTTTCGCAACGAGAGTTGGTTAGCTATACTTTAGTGATTTGAGTTCAAGAACCGTGCGTAATCTGAATCCTGTTAGTTAGTTAGTCTGCATTCATTGATTTCCTGAGAAAAACCCTGGGCCTATATTTTCTTCCATTGATTTACAACACTTTTAATTGCATACCTATTTTCGTTTACATCTTTTGATTTAGCGTATTTTGGATCTATATAATCTATTGAGCGTTTTCTTGAGTTCTTGTGTTCGACCCATGATATACTGCAGCAACTGTTTTAGTATTTTTAGGGTATTAATTTGAGCATATCACAGAGACGGTATTATTGAGCCGCAATTTTCTCTTCTTTTTAAATTGCGTCTTCACCATCTCGTTGATCCCAATGTCCCAGTGCCATTTTTACTATAAAAAAAGACAAAAAGAATTAGAAACGATTAAATAAAAATAATTAATTCTCAAAAAAAAAAATTAGAAGCGATTAAATTACCGCGAAACATTTGAACCATGTCTCGATTACGTCATCCGGAACCGCATACCAATTGTGGTGAAGCTCCTGGAAATAGCCTTTAATTGTGTCAGACACACTCCGTCCGACTTTGTTATCTTCCTTAAATCTGAGAAATAAAACGATAATTATGAGTAAAAAAATAATGTTAAAAAAAAATTGAAGTTACGTACCAAAAAGTATTCAGAGACCTATTTGGATCTAACCGGGGTAAAGCATCAAGAGCCGGCGAAAGCAAAAAATCATGCACGGTGTATTCCACATATATTAATGGGGGTCGAGGTGCAGTTGGAGGAGGTGGCGGCGGTGCTGGTGAAGACCCAGAATCCGGAACCACGGACGGTGTGGCAGAAGATGACGGGACTTCCAGATTAGGGGTCGGCACAAAAACTGTAACCGAAAAAACCGAACCAAACCAAACCGAAATAAATCATATGGTTTGGTTATGGTGTAACCTAAAAACCCATTTGGTTATCATTTTTGTTAAGAGTTCGGTTTCGATTTGGTTTGGTTTAAAATCGTAAAACCGAATGGTTTTTTCGGTTTTTACATTTTAGATTAATTTTATATAGCTTTATATTTTATTTTATTTTGTGTAGATTTATCATTTATCCATTCTTGTTTTTTGGTTTAGTTTAGATTTATTAACTTTATATAGCTTTTTTGTTTTTCTTTATTTGTTGTTAATTTTGTTGATCAGAGATTCATAAGCAACATGAGGAGACGAACAATCGTGGCTAATGACGATGATAAGAATCTGAATTTTCTTCTTTTCATCTATTTTCTAGGTTTTTTTAGTCTTGATTTTTATTGATGATTTGGATTTACGAACAATTTGATTTGGATTCTAGTCTTTGAATTCTTTTTGTTTTTGCACTTATTAGTATGCCTACTTATTTGCTTAATATATTATTTATACATTCATTTTATTTTTGCTTATTGTATGAGCCTTATCAAAAGTTATGAACCAAACTAAAAACTGTAATCGAACCAAACCAAACCAAACCGAGCCAACATTGCATATGGTTTTTAAATGGTTTCATTTTTTATAAAACCGATAAACCGAAAACCGTTAAAAACCGAACCGTACCAAACCAATATATATATGGTTTGAATTTTTATAAAACCAAAAAATCGAAAAACCCGAACCGAAACCAAACCACAAACCGAAGTGCCCACCCCTATTCCAGATTAGTATTCGGTCCCGACTCGTGACCCATAAACATGCGATAGTGAGATTTGTGTGGCCCCATATATATCTACAAAAAAATTATATAAAACTAATTAATAACAAGATTAACGAATATCAAAAATATAATCCAGTAATTCCAATCCTATCTAATAATTCCAATCCTATCTAATAATTACAAGCATATCTAATAATTTAGAATACTATTAATTATTTAATTACAAAAAAAAACTGACCTGAGAGAGAGAATTCTTGTAGAGAGAGAGAGAGAGTGTTTGTCAGGAAAGAGATTGAGAGATTGTGTTGTGAGTTGGGAGAGAAAAAGTTCGGCTCGTATATATAGAGTTTGTGGCCGTCGTAAAATCGTCATAACATTAAAACTGAAAATTAAACCAATCAGATTCCCCCCCCCACGCGGTAAAATTAATATTTTCTAGTTACGACGATTTTACGACTGATTCATCGTAATTTCGATGGTAATTTACGATGGATCCGTCGTAAAAGCGTCGTAAATGTGAAACCAATCAAATTTCCCCCCATGCGGTAAATTTAATGTTTTCGATTTACGACGCTTTTACGACGGATCCGTCGTAACGTTGTCGTAAGTTACCATCAAAATTACGATGGATCCGTCGTAAAATCGGCGTAATATTATAAATCTAAACCCTATACCCTAATACACAAAACCGTCTTGTATTAACGAAGTATATTTCTGCATCCCAAGATTTCTCATAGTATACAACAAATTCAATAACGACGATTGAATGTAATTTATGCAACATTTCCTTATCTTACATAATAATGTATATCATTCGTTCTTATAAGTTTATTCGTAACATACATGAAGTATATAATGTACGTGATTTTCTGATAACTCAACTTTTTTTATACATTGAGTAGAGAACTTACATAAAACAAGATAAACGATGAAAAACCAAACGTAATCAACCATAAACCCTCAATTATGGTTTAGGGTTTACGACGACATTACGACGATTTGAAAGTAAAACGTCGTAATGTCGTCGTAAACGTTAAACCAAAATTTGAATTTGATGGTTTAAGTATTACGACGATGTTATGATGATTATGTCTTAAATCGTCGTAATATCGTTGTAAACGTTAAACCGAAATTTGAATTTTATGGTTTAAAGTATTACGACGATGTTATGACGATTATGTCTTCAATCGTCGTAAACTTTAAACCAAAATTTGAATTTGGTGGTTTAAGTATTACGACGATGTTACGATGCATATGTTTTAAATCGTCGTAAGTCCGTCGTAATACCAAAATTCAGAGATGGGATCGAAAGGACTCCCGGAGGTCTAATATTACCCAAACCATAATATTTTCAGGGTTTGGGTAATATTCGACTTCTGGGAATCCTTGCGATCCCATCTCCGATTATCTCTGATTCAAGATCTATTTTTATTATACAAATGAAGAGCAATTACATATATCATAAATCAGTCAGAATCATCATCTTCGTTGGGTTCATCATCTTCATTGGGTTCATCATCTTGAAATTTATCATCATCGTCAGTACTCTCTTTAAACTCATCGGAATCGCCTATTCTTCTATGTCGTCGGGTAGATATTCAAGTTGCCTGTTTTGGAGATCAACTAAAAGAACGTTGTCTGTAATCTCTGGTTCTGTAATGTCACGGCAAGAATCTTGTTGCATTGGAAGATCGTCAACACCAATAATTTTATCCCTTGGAGTTATTTTAATAACCGATAACCATGAGATCTCAGTGGTTTAAACTCGCGGATATGGAATAAATGTTACTTGTTCTGCTTGTGATGTTAGGATAAATGGCTCAAACTTGTTGTATCGTCGAGATTTGTTGACGTCAACCACACCAAATTTGTTAATTCGCACCCCTCGACCGACTGTTGGATCGAACCAATAACATTTGAAGAGAATGCATTTCATACTAACTAAGCCAGAGTACTCCACTTCTATTATATCCTGCAACACCCCATAATAATCTATTTCACCCGTAACACATACTCCGTAGTTGGTAGTTGCCCGACGAACGCCGTACTTGTATGTATGAAACACATAACCACGAGTGAAATACATGGGTGCAGTCGTTATCTTCCCAAGGGGGCCTTAGAGTAACTCATGAAATCATATTGGATATGCGGGGTCGCCATAATCCACCTAGAAAAGCATATCGATAAGTCTTGCATTTTAGATTGAGTATCGATGTAATTAAATGAAATATTTATAACTATATATTAACTTACTTGCGTCTCCAACCACTTGGCAAAGTGACGATCGTTTATTTCATCATCTAAAACACCTTCAATGCATTCCCGTACCTGGCTAACCAATAAGCTGCAAAATACATATATATACATGGAAATTAACACATTTATTTCTATTAATTAATATATAATGAACTATATATATACAAAATACAAATAAGTTATGTTACCTCTCGTAAGGACTCACTTCCTCGCAGTTTAGAAGGATGTACGTATGTGCATTGTGCCTGTCATTCTCGTTAGACCACCAAACTTCCTTCAATTTTCCACTAAGACGACTGATTGGTGAGAAGATGTCTGGGACACCCTCTAATGCATAAGTTCTTCCCACCCCATCATCATATCGTTGGAGGGCCCGTTTGCGTGTGCGGACTTTTGTAGCAAAATAGTATGAAGTGAAGTGTGAAGTTTCTTCTGTCAAACTTCCCGCAACAATTGATCCTTCAACCCTTGCTAGATTTTTTGCCTTTCCATTTAAATGTTTCTTGAAGCGTTTGAATGGGTACATCCACCTAAACTGAACAGGCCCGCCTAGTTCTGATTCGTGAGGAAGATGAATGGGAAGATGTTCCATAACATCAAAAAACGTCGGGGGAAATATCTTCTCTAAATTGCACGACAATATTGGAATATTAGCAGCCATGTGTGCAATTACATCTTCTGAAAACGTCCGTGTACTAAGATCCCGAAAAAACGCTCTGATGCATGCACAATCAAAATTATATATGGTAATATTTGAACATATATAATTAATATCGACAATTTTGTATGTGATGATGTATCTTACCTCCAATTCCTTCATGAACATTTCCTGGAAGGAGTTCGGCAAATACGAAAGGAAGTAATCGTTGCATAAACACGTGGCAGTCATGAATCTTCATCCCTGAAAAATGTTGTCTTTTCTCAACAGATTTAGCAAGATTGGATACGTACCCATCAGGAAACTTCACGTCAGATGAAACCCAATTGAACAACGATGCCTTTTCTTCTGCACCGAACCGAAATATAGGAACTGGTGATTTCCCATTGCTCATTATGTGTAACTCATTTCTGTTGCAAATATCGGGCAAGTTCAACATTGACTTTCCGCTGTCTTTGGTTCTTCCTTTCACGTTTAACATTGTATGCATGATGTTATCAAAAACGTTTTTCTCAATGTGCATGACATCAAGATTGTGTCTCAGCAGATGATCTTTCTAGTACGGAAGTTCCCAAAAAATGTTTTTCTTGTGCCAATTATGATTGACCCCGTATCCATCAGGCATATTAGCTGGAGTGTGTCAATTTCCACCATGATTCACCGTTTTTAGTCCCCCAAAATGATCTATTTCCGCTTCTAGATCTTTCCCATATAGATACACTGGTGGGGGGACACGCACGATTTTGTTCTTCCTAAACAGTCGCTTGTTTCTCCGATATGGATGGTTGATTGGTAGAAACCGGTTGTGACAATCAAACCAGCATATTTTTCGACCATGTTTCTACTGAAACGCATTTGTCTGGTCGAGGCAATAAGGACAAGATAACCTCCCATGCGTCGTCCAACCTGATAGCATTCCGTATGCAGGGAAGTCGCTTATTGTCCACATAAGCACCGCACGCATCGTAAAAAAAAAATTTCCTCGAACAGTCATATATACAAACTCATGTATACCACAATTGTTTCAACTCATGTATGAGAGGCTGCAAAAACACATCAAGGGACCTCTTTGGATGATTGGGACCAATGACTAAAATATTCAAGAATAGAAATTTCCTTTGTATGCACATATATGGGGAAATGTTATAAGGCATTGCGATAACTGGCCATGAAGAATATTGCCTACCAGACATACCGAATGGACTAAATCCATCAGTGGAAAGACCAAGATACACATTTCGCTTAGATTTAGCAAATTCTGGGTGTACAGTGTTAAAGTGTTTCCAATCTTTTGCATATGATGGGTGAGTCAATTCTCTTTCTCTCTGTGAATGTTCTGCATGCCACATCATCGATGTAGCTGTCCTTTCAGACTAATACAATCGTTTCAACCTATCAGTTATAGGAAGATACCACATCCGTTGGTATGGTATCTTACCACGCCCAGAAGTTTGCGGCCTAAATCTCAGTGTTTGGCAAAATCGACATTCCTGTAGCTTATCATCATCTTTCCAAAAAATCATACAATTGTCAACACATACATCTATCATCTCAGAAGGCAACACCAACTTATGTATGTCATAGTATGTTTCGGCTGCCAAATTATCCTCTCGCAAATACTCTTTAATAAGATCAGCCCAATCATCCATGCAAACATCAGCTAACTTATGATCATTTTAAATTTTCATCATCCTAGCTGCTAACGACAATTTAGACTCTGACCTTCTCTACATCCATCGTAGCGTGGCTGATTTGCAGTGTCTAGCATATCATAAAATCGTTTCGCATCTATGTTGGGTTCCTCAACACTATTATCAGCATTTGTTTCATGAAATGCATCAGTAACCATGACATGCAACCTATCATGATCTTGACCCTGATCAAATTGATGTTCACCATGATGATAACTACTACCCTGATCAAAATCTACATGACCTTGATACTACTACTAACACCTGCTTGAGTCGTCCTTTCAAAACCCTCTCCATGTTGATACCAAACATAATATTGTGGCATAAACCCTCTATTTAGTAAATGCTTCCACACCGTCTCAATAAGAATATATATCGTATTCTTGCATTTACGACAAGGACAGAACATCTTACCGCTTTCCAGGGTTGTCTGCATATTTCCGGCCTGATACATGAATATTTCAAGCCCCTCTTTGAATTCTTTCGTCAACGCTCCCTCCGAATCCTTTTGCATATACATCCATCTTCGTAGATCGTATATAGATATTTTATAAAAAAGATTTTATAGTGTTTTTTTTTGGGATAAGTGTTTTTTTTTTTGAAACTTTCGTTTGAAGTTAGCTAGGATGTATATATAGAATTTTTTTTTAGAATTACCAACGGATTTACATTGAAAATTTACAACGAATTTACATCAAAATAAAATTTACAACGACTTTACATCGACTATACAACAGATTTACGACGACTAGAGTAGTCGTAAATAATTAGGTGAACCTGCTGAAAAACATGTTCAGCTAATTGGAAACAAACGACGTGAAATCGTCATTAATTTACATCGAATCCATGTCGTTGTAAATCCGAAATAAATTTACATCAACTTTACAACGTAATTTGTGAAAGTCATATTCGTCGTAATATCGACGTAACTTTACAACGGATTTACGACGATTTTTGATATCGTCGTATAATCGTCGTAATGTCGTTGGTCAAGTGCGACGATTTTACGACAACATATATTTACGACGAAATTGCATCGACCACATATTTCGTCGTAATGGGATGCCGTCGTAATATCGTTGGCCCATTACGACGATTTAAAATCGACGAAATATTTCGTTGGAAATAGGTAGTTTTCTTGTAGTGGAAAATAAAAAATTGGGTTTTAGTTCGTATTGATCTAGTGCTGTCGAACCAGTTCTTAAAATGAACTCTTCATATTCGTGAGATTGTTGTAATCTATCATTAGGTTGTTTAGATTAGCTCTAAATGAAAATGTATGAATCAATATTTTGTTTTTGTGAGAACTAGTTACTGGTTTTTTTTTGTTTTTTTTTGTTTCGTTACAGGTCAAGATGGGAAACAAGCAAGGAGAGCAAGAGCGTCTTGAGGCTGTGATAGCTGAGAAGTCTCATACGTTGTGTAGAAGATTAAAAGCCGTGAACCGACAATTTGAAGAAGCAACACTGCAAAGGCAGGCGCGAGTAAGAGAAGAACAAAGGAGAGAACCATGGAGAGACAAGCCGCAACATCAAAGGAAAGAAACAACATATGATTACTATGGACGTGATGGTAAATCGTCTCATAACAGTCACATGAGGCCTAGAGGTGTGAGAGAAGGCAGAGAAGAGCCCAGCTACAAGTTTGGATAGCTCAAAAGAAGAGAAAAGGAAACGACCGATCGATCCTTTCATCAGATCGATCGATCAAAATCTTTTGAAACCGGCATAAGCAAAATCGACCGATCGGTCCTCAATCCCATCGATCGATCCCAAAACGATCGATCGGTCCTCGATCCGACCGATCGATCCTTTCGTCCAGAGCCCAAAAATTATTTGCAACGCTTCAAGGATGAGCATAAGCATAAAATTTCCACTGAGGGAAATCATATTCATCGACCATGTGACCATTCCGGACGTGCTGGTTAAGCCCTTCAGCCCTTATTCGGTCCAAACAAAATTCGAGATGCATTACTAGATGTTGTAGCCAAGTTCGAAGCAAATCTTGCAAAGGCTGAAGACATGCCCCTCGAAAGTCATGAAGTGACTAAACTGACATCGCTAGCATCAAATCATGAAGTAACTAAGATAAGTGTTGATCCATCCCAATCAATTACTGAAATTTTACACTTGTCTTTGCCAAAAGAAAATGATGCAGGTTCAAAGGAGAATCTTGAGATGTTGCTGGTCAAGAAAGATATCATCAAAACTAAGGAGCATCAACAAAATGAAGATCTTATCAAGGCCGAGGAGCATAAACAAGAGGAAGATCAAACCAGAATATTATTTTTCAAGCAATCTTTGATTATGTTTGATTATAAGGAAGTTTTCATGAGCTTGTCTAACTTTGTACCGGTGCTGCCGAGTAGAATGAATTTTCTTTTGCAGGGCTTAGAAGACGTGTTCCCTAAATACAACTCAAGAAGTTTCCCAATGATTCGTGGAAAGGAGCATCATATCGTCTTTGATCCATGAGCATCCATTGAAGCATTTTCCTATGACATCAAGCAAGATTGTTTGGATTTGAGGTCAAATCCTTTTCAATTGGAAGAGGATGATGTGATCATGACAAGCATCAAGAAGCAGCTTGAACCAGAGCTTGTAGCTGAGCGTGTACCAGTTGGAATCATTCACCAAGACTCTAAGAAGCTCAACGAAACTCTAAGGAGAAGAAATATTTCAAACCATTCTGGTTATGAAACAAGCACGAGAATGAAGAATTGGAGTAGCCCAACAACTTTGTTTGATCCAAGAATTTCAAGAAAGGGATCAACAAATGGGTATGTGACCCATTTGTACTCTTTTTCCCTTGCTTTGGTTTTGTCCCAATGGGTTTTCCAAAGTAAGGTTTTTAATGAGCCAAATGGATCACATCCCCTTTGCCCATTTGTTAATCATGACCCAAGCTCAACAATGAAGATTTGTCTTAAGCCCACTTCTGATTTTCATCATCAATTTCGACCCAGCCTTACAAGTGAAGCAGAAGTGTATTTCAAGCCCAAAATGAAGAGACAAGTCTTGGCCCATGAAGAATTTCGACCAGGCATGTTTACAAGAGAAGCATAAGTGGATTAGAATCCCAAAATGATGAGAAAACTTAGGCTCATCAATAAATTTTGACCTAGTTGTGTTTTCTTTTGTTGTTTCTCTTTTATAAACCCTAACAACCTCATTGTCGTAACTTACCTTTCATCTTTTTATCAAAGAACGTTGTCTCTTCTTTTTTTTTTGTCGTAAGACAGTGATTCTCTTCTTCCTTTGCTTGTTGGTGTGTAATATCCACAAGTGTTACAATTCTACTTTGGTGTGTCATATCCAGAGTAGATCGTAGGTGAATCAAAGGACCTTCTGCCTCCTTTGTGTGACCATTCCTTCCACAACCCTTGAAACACTTGTGCTTGCAAGGCCTATCCAGTTCCTGCCAAGCCATATAGTGTCAAATCTTAGGAAGTACATATTAATACTACCTGAAGGTCAAGGTGTCGCCCATCTCATAATCCACCAGTCCAAACACTCCCAAACTTCACCATCTGATTCTGAATCATAAGATCATGTTTGATCGAAATATTTTCAATCTTGGTCGATGAATTTTTCACTGACCGACCCCTAGTCAAGACATCAACCATCCGGTTGATCAAACCTTACCTCCATCGACCACAAAGTCACCTTACACGAACCATGGCCAGGGACTGAAGATTCACCGGCCAAACCATCTCAAGGAATGTTTTGGTCGAGTTACATTGAACCTGGTTCGAACTAAATCAAGAGATACTCAAGACAGATCTATACAGATTAACCATAGGAACATATGGGCTTTATTTATGGATATCGGCCCAACTAGAAGGATTCAATCCCAAGGTTGATTTGGTCCATGTTCTTGACCCATCAAGGGCATGTGGGGAATCATGACCTGACCCGAAACAGTTTGGAGCAAGCCGCAACCACCCATCAATCTCGGAAAACATTAAACCGACCATTTTGGGGAGTTTACTTATTTGGCATTATATAATCGTATATTTGGAGATCAAGAGACCTTTCCTTTCATCATGAGGCTTTAAAAGACGTCTTCATATGCACATCACACATGGGATCAGGCGGATCTCCTTGTGTTTTCACTTTCTTTATTCGGACCCGATTATGGAAAATACCTTAACCAATAAGTTTAATTCAATGAAAAACCACATTTGGCGACCATGAAACAACCTAATACGTCCATAAACTATCAGGAATCAACCGAAAATTTTAAAATAATTTACCTTGATATGTGATAGTAGGATTTTTACTAATCAATTACTCAAACCTCGTTTGTGTCATTGTGGTATTTAAGGTATCAATCCAAATGGGTTTAAATGTCTCAATCACTAAGAATGCATAAAACTGCTTAATCCAAGTAAATAAGGTTGGTTTAGGAACTAAGTCTATTTATCTAATTCGAATTAAACAAGAAACAAGAACTAGTAACGCTAAACGAGATTAAATGCAATAATAAAAGGCGAATCAAAGGATGAGGTTATGGAATTATGGTGATTCTATAGCTAATTTATGATGCCCAATACACAATCAATGCTAATCTCTAGGTTAAGATTACTAATTATGACTAACCCTCTCTCAATGTACTAATCACTTTGCTAATCACTAAATCAATATCAAATTCTCATTTGTGAAAGAATGATTAGCAAGCATTAAATTCATTATTCAAATCAACCAATAAACACCCTAGACATCTACTTTCATAAGCTAGGAATGAATATTCCTAACTAAGCTCTTTGGGGAATTTCATCGAACACCTTGTGGACGTGAAATTCCCTAAAGTCTAGATTGATTATCTCTAACCTAATCTAGCTTTAAGCACACTTAGATAGAAGGAGATATATAAACTAAAGCCCTAAGCATCATAAATCAACCTGATCATCACCCTAAATCTACCTCATCCCAAGATTCTAAGTGACTACTCACTAATCATTAGGAAACCAACAACTCCCATAAAGGAGATGTTAAATCCCATGATTAAATGATTGGGTGATTAAGAAAGAAGAGATGGAAGATAGAAATCAAGAAATTCAAACTTAAATCGCATAAACAAAGAAGATGTCTCTTACAAATTACTTAGAACACTTAGAACTCTAAAAAGGAGGTTTTTAGCATGAGAAAAAGCTTAGATCAAAGAAAAATTAGATTTAAAATATTTATAGTGAATAGTGACAAACCGGGTCAATCCGGGACAAACCGGGTGTTGACCTGGTCGGGTCTGGGCCGAATTGATCAAAAAGGTTTGTATCGACCAAGTATGGGTCGGCACAAATGGGTCGGTACAGCTTTTCTCCTTGCGCCGGACGGATGATGCCCAGTGAGATGGGTCGTCATGATGCGCAGGGCTCGTGCTGGATGAGGATCTCGTCGGTTGGTATAGTCGCGCGTTGCATGCCGAGCCGTAGTGCCGACCGAGAGCGGGTCGGTAGAGCTTTCTTGAAGGTTCATGCCGAGTTTCTCCAGACCGGTACAAGAAGTCTTCTCAGTTTGGCATTCGTTTATGTCCCAATACCGACCGAGGTATGCCGGTTGGGACTCGATCGGTACAAGGCGACGAGAAAACATGCAGAGTGAGGATGGTTGATTTGGGGATAGTGTGCCGATCGACTCCCGCTCGGTATAGGTTTAGCTGTGGGTCAGTATTGGCTTCTGCCTCCATACCGATCGAGGATACCGACCCAGGACCGGTCGGTGCAGTCCTCCAGAAACTCCTCTTTTCTCTATCCTTCTTCTCTTGTTCTCAAAGTCGAATGTGCACGGTTCCGAGGCCTCCAATCTCTTCCAAATCGTCTCCAAATCCCTAGAAATCACTCCAAAACATGAAAAAATCACTAGGACCTAATGCAAAACACCTTAGACTCTAATTAAGACTAAAATGCAAAATGCTAAGAGAATGCTATGAGACATATGAAAAAGAAGTAAAACCTAATATAAATGAATGCATAGATGATGTAAATTGTGACAATATCAACTCCCCCAAACTTATTATTTTGCTTGCCTTCAAGCAAACAAACACGAACAAGTAAAGAGAGAGAATAGAAAGCGGGATCTCAAATCCACAAGTGTCAATAAAAGAATTCAAGCCCAATGTCCAAGTTGCAAATTCTAAGATGCGATCAAACAAGTCTACTCAAAAAGAGCTAGCCATATCTATCCGTACATGAATCAAGCCCAAGTCTCAACCTACACAAGCCTTCCTATCATCCAATCCTTTGACATTCATTTGATTGTTTCAAGTGAATCATGTTTTTGCGCGACAAGTGAATTCATTTGGCTATGGTAAAGGTCTTGAGACTAAGATGATCTCAAATGTATGGGGTTACTCCAATGCAAGGGATCTTCTATGAATGAGTAAGTTTTAGCAAAATGTTAAGAGTAAAAGGCAACCTATGCATACAAGGATATATTTACACCTACCCAATGCCTAAGATGTCTCTAACCCTAGCATTTCTACCCATGAAGCCCTAAACCTAAGCTACCCTTTTGTTCTCAAGACTTTTTGCCTTCATGCTCCACACAACTTTCTTCATCTTTTCTTACTTGGGGGAATTTTTTCTCCTTCCTTGAATCTTGTGGCTCTGTGCTTCTCTTTTGTTGTTTCCTTAGCTCTTCTTTTCTTTCTTTTTCTTTGCTTTGCTTCATTCCTCATCATTTGATGTTTTAGCCAATTTTTGGTTTCTTTCTCTTATTCATTTAACTTTTGAGACTAATTTCTAATGCCAAGAGCTACCTTTATAATTTTCATCAACCACCTAACAATATCGAATTCCCCCTTGCTTTTGCATTAGCTTTTCCATTCCACCACAATCCCATTGATCAAATACTTTCATTCGTACCAAACCCCGAAACTTCCCTTCCTAGCTAGCCTAGCCCGTGATGTTGAGCTATATCTACATGCAAACCTATCCTTGTCGCCCTAAACTCAACAATTTTTGCCAAGCTTACTCGAAAAATTAGTCCTCACATACTCTCACTAAAGATTTGGCTTGAAAGGAGGGTATGTTAAAGGTATGGTGAATCGTTCTGATGATGGGAATCGACTATTTGAGCTAACAAGAGATTAGTAAAGTGGATAAGATAGCCCAAATATGTATGTGGTATTCATATTTTCACTATGAAATGCACAAACATGGTAATTAAATGTCAAAACTATGGTTCTCACTTAAGTAGGATTGGACTCAAATCACAACTTGTTTTAGCTAAGACATGAATAATGAAACACAAGATCAACATATGGTTCATCCTTGATTTCAAACACGAGATCAAAATATGGTGCGCTATGTCCCTTCTCCCTCTCGAGCCGTCGCAAGAACTCTTTGACCGTCTTCTTCAAGCTCTTGATCGTCTTCGCCATCTTTTTCATCGCTTTTTCTTGCCACTTGCACCCCCTTTGGAGGAGTCGTGTTTGGTGGTGCGCGTGTCTAATGGCGACATCCCCCATCGCTCCATCCAAAGGCTCGGAATGATACCGCTCAGTCCCGTAAATGGGCATAGGAGGTGATGGGCTATTGGCTTCATCTTCGGAACCAAGAGAGTAGTCGGTCGTGCTTGTCCTCTCGTTCCTATCCTTCTTGGCTTTCTCCTTATGAACTAATCCGATGTGTGGGTCTAAAGCCGGGTTGTAGAGACAGTCTTTGGTGGGGTTAAAGACGATGTTCCGCCGATTTTAGAGACAAGTGAGATCCGCATCGGGTAGCAAGACTTGAACCGCTTCGTCCTTATCGAGCTTGACGTTGTATGTAAGCATGCATCCTATCCTCCCTTTGAGGAACCTCGTCCTTAGAAGGTAAGCTTCATCCATCAATTCCCACTCCGCCTTGGCGTGTGACAACTTAATTCCCTTAGCCTTTAGAATAGGTGTCACAAGCCAACCAATGCTTATCGCGGATTTCTTGTTTTTAGTCTCATATGCCCATGCCTGCCTCACTAAGAGAGTCGCAAGGGATGGGGTCTTCTCATTGCCTTGGAACTCCATCCCGTTGGGGAAAATCGGTAGAAGGGGTTTCAACCCAAGAGCCATCAATTCTAGTTCGTCGAGTGCAACCGTCCCGAACTCCACCTTGGCAAAGAACATATGGGCTAGCACCTTGTGCACATATTGAATCGTCGGGTTACAGATTTTTTGTTGTTTTGTTTCCACCCGGATGGTAGTCCCCATAGCCAATGGTTTCCCATACGCGTTTAAGCTCCTTCTTGGGGTAGTGAAAGTATGGCGTTCCACTCGTTCCTTCTTCCCGGAAACCAAAGATTTGGCAAATTTCATGGAAGGTCATCTCATAGCTCTCGCCATTTACTGTGAACTCAATAACTCCGAACCCGGTTTGGGCATTGGACCGCTTGTCAAACTCGTCATAGAAGGCTACCCGTAGAGTCGAAAGGAATTGGCATGTGAGCACTTTATGAGATTGTTCCTTCATTTGCAAGAATATACCAAGCCCCATATTGTCGAAGATGGTTGCCACATCTTCGAGAATCCCCATCTTCTCTAGTACATCAATGTCAACAAAACGCCCTTGCTCAAAGTCCATGTCTATGAGCTTTTCAAAGCATTCCTTGTCGGTTAGAGGGTTCCATTGTCAACAGCCTTGCCCTTGTCTTTAGCTCCGCTCTTTTTCTTCCCTTTTGCCATGGTGCTCTTGCCTTTGGCTACTTCCTTCCCTTTAGCTTTAGCGCTTTTTGCATCGAGGAGTTGTTTGGCTTTAGAACTTGACCCAACAACTATTTCATTGTTCTTGTCTTGAGCTTGAGCTTCATCGTTTTTTGTGGCTGTCCTTGTTCGTCCCATCTCCCCAACAATTTCTCAAAGAAACTGTGAGTCCAATGAAAGCACAACCCGAAATCATTGAAATTCAAGCATGAGCAACCAAAATGAGATATGCTCCCTGAGAAAGAAGAGGTTCAGTCCAACAAAGATAATCCATTAGATGCAAATCCTTAGACAAAATCGTTTTCAATCTCATAAGAATTCTCAAACTTAAAGCTCTAGAGTCAAGAACACAAATTTCAAAATTTCTCTTGCAATTGAACAATTAGGTTCGATAATCTATCAATTTAATCATTCCCAAGGCTAAAATCATACTAAATGCATCACCCACACACTTTCATGAAATTTCGACTCAAGAGCAAGTTCATGGTTTGTAAAGAAAACGTGAATGAAATACCTTTGGTGTGAGTTCACGAGTGAGAAAAATGATGGCAAATCCAGAAAGAGAATGAAAAACCGAGTTTGTAGCAAGTTGAATCACGAAATTTGAGCAAGAAGAGAGAGTTATGGAGAAAACAAAACGATGAAGGGAAAAGAAGAGTTATGGTCGCGAAAGACTTAGCCAAAGAAGAAGAAGATTGCGCGGTGGGTCGGTTCGATCGGGGATGGGTTGGGTCAATCGGGCAAAAATTTGGTCAACATATCTATTTTGACCAGTTTGACCAGTTTAATTTATGTGTTGACCGCTCCGTTTTTCCTGTACCAGTAGGCCTTGGCGCGGCACAGTCACTCGGCACAAATCTCTTTTCCCAGTTCGCGTCGGCAAGAATTTATCTTGGGAAGGAATCACTTGTACCGCTCGATGGTGGATCGGTACAAGTCGTGCGGCACAAAATGTTTTTCTCCATACCGTTCGGTCTTCGATTGGCACAAATCAGGCGGTATGAATCGTTTCGGCTAAAACCATCCTGGCTAGAAGTTATCTCGGCAAGAGTTCACTCGTACCCCTCGGTGTTGGAGCGGTACAAGTCATGCGGCACAAATCTCCCTTCCCCATACCGTTCGTCTTTCAGTCGGTATGGTAGAGCGGTACTCAATCGGTATGGTAGAGCGGTACTCGCCCCTGGTCCAATGCCGAGTGATCTGTACCGACCTAGACTGGGTCGGTATGGTCGTCCAGATCTCTCATTTTCACAGCCTATCTCCACTACAAGAAAACAGCGTTTTAGCGACTACATAATCAGTCGTAATGTAGTCGCTAAAACTGTTTTATCGACTACATTACGACCACGTTACATAGTCGTAAATGTCTAGTCACAAAAACACGTAGTCGGTAATTAGTCGCTAATTTACGACTACTTTGCGACTTTCTTGCGATTACAGTAAGAAGTCGCAAACCAGTCGCACATCAGTCGTAATATATGCGACCATGTACCTACTACATTAACGACTAACATGCGACTAACGTACGACTATATATTGTGTCGTGTGGAAGTCGTTTGGTGTAGTCGTTAAAGATTCGTGCAATGTTGCGACTATTTGCCGACTAATAAGCGTCTAAATTAGCGACTGATTTGCGACTAATATGTTCACGGAATAGAGATTTGGTCATCGTTTTACGACTGTTTTACGACTGATTTGCGACTACCTAGCGACTGACTGATTTTATCAACGAAATTCAAAATGGTAATACTGTACCCAATTTGTATTACCTAGCAATTTAGAAATCATATACAAACTAATACAAAGAATACTGAAATTTAAAATGAAAGAAACATACATTAATAAAGAAACATTAATATATATTATATATTGTTTTAGCATATCAAATACAAACCAATACAAAGAAAGGTCCAATGTTCAAAACATGAAATAAAATGACAGCCTAGGGTGTAGAATCATGCTGCCGATCAGATTGAGAAGCCATGAAGTCTAGAAAATTTGGATCGGTTTCACGAAGATACCTTTCCCCCATTGAATAATGCTTCTGGTCAGCTTCAAGTTTGGTAAGCTGCAAGTTTCGTAAGCTCTGCTTCACGCCGAGCGTTAGAAGCAGCCTGTTCTTCTATTTGGCGTTGAGCTTCTTCCAACTTATCTTCCAGGGATTGAAACGATGAAGAGGTTACTTCGAACTGGCGTTTTCCACCAACATGAGACTCTACGAGGCTTCCTATTCCATATGGTCTGCCTCTGTCATCCGTGTACGTTGACTGCATTAATAAAACCAAGATTTATAAAACCAGATGACAGAAAACCAAAAGATAACATAGATTTCGTATTTACCTGAAGAAAGAGATCGTTGTATTCCTCTGTGGTTAGCTCTCGCTGTTGCGACCTACCGTCTGAAATTTCAGGCCCGATCTCTTGCATCTTAGCTTGCAAGTTCTTCTCATAATTTTGCGCGATCCTCTCAGCCTTCAGATCAACAAACGTACCATCAGATTTTGTGTGAGTCTTCACAAAAACCTCACCGATACTAACCGGTCTGCCCAATTCGTCTTCCTGAAAATGTAACATATAAATTTGTTACATAATAGAAAGTTGCAGAAGTATTAGATATAGAAATTACACTTACCATTTCTTGTTGGATTTGGTGATATGACTTTTGGCCTGATAAGTGTTTGTGCACACCAAGGCCTTTACGGTCAGATTTCCGAGCAGCGGATGTGGTCTGAGACCTCTCTTTAGTTTCGTCAGTGTCCCATTTCTCTGTCATTGTTGTCCACAGTGTTGGGTTAATCCAGGGTGGTCGCTTTCGAGAAGTCCTCGTGTTGCTTACCATATCATTCATTCGCCTTTGTCAAATCCTCTCGAAATGTTTTTGAACAACCCCTAAGATTAAGGGATCCCATGTGTGGGTTTTCTACAAGATAAGTAGATGGTGTTACTGGACAGAATAGAAAGAAAGACATATATGAAGCTTGGAGGAGAGAAATGCTTACCGCAAACTCGACGAAGTATCTTTCCTGTCTACCGCGAGGCACAACAGTCCAACTGTAGTGTGGACCATCAAACTTGTTTGTGAAAATCTTGGTGATCTTCCTTGTCAGCTTTCCCTTGTCACGGCCAAACCTAGACATAGACAAATAAGTGCCTCAACAACAACACAAAAACCAAGCCAGACAGAGAGAAATAAATGCCTCAACAACAACACAAAATTCAAACCAAGCAAAACATGATGTCAGAATTAACCACATATCAGAAAAGACATGAATAGCAAACTGTGAGCTTAGTCTACCAAACAAAAATCAAGCCAGACATAAGCATAATATGCCTGATTAGACCAAACAAGGACTTACACTATAAACGAATTGACACTATGTAATTGCTTAGTCTACCAAACAGAGAATTGATCCTGGTGAGCACTTTAATGACCATTATCCTTGCAAGATATACAGTCATGTTATATGGAAATGCTAACTCACACGAAACTCAACAGATTTAATTTAATCAGAAATCTTGTGTATGTGTGACTTCAGCTTCTGTTGAATCTTATGCAACTTATATATATATATATATAGAGAGAGAGACGCAATGCTACTTCAATAAAATCTTTACTGAATAAATTATTTCTCTATCATTCCAGTTTTCTGCATTTGTTAACAAGAACAAGAAGGCCTCTCTCTATCACATGGCGGCAACTCTCACAACAGATTTACACGAAACTCAACAGAACAAGCCAGACAGAGAGAAACTAAGCAAGCCAGACAGTTTCTATCCATTCCAAACACAAAAACCATTCCAAACACAAATCATATCAGATGTGCGTAGTATGCAATAGTACTCAGTAATGAAACTCAACCAATGATTTTTAAAAGTGGGGGCAACTAGCTATCATCATATGCCAAGTAACATACTTTATATGGATATTTTATATAGTTGATATATTCGAAACCTAATATTCTTAAATTGTAGTATATGTAAATAGAACACATGATGGAGTAAAAGCAAAGAATTGGCCGGAGAATGTGTAGCTCATGATGCTCTTGCACTATCCCATGGGGATTTAAAGTTCATAGAGACACAAATTAACACATTGGTTTTCGGAAAAGAGACTTCTATGAAGACCGATATTTGGTCTAACCATATCCACACACATAATGCAAGAGCATCATGAGCACATTCGTATACTCATGCCGGTTAGGCACCCTTAGCAGCGCCTCAAGCACCATACATTGCTCTTCCTGGAGATCGGCCTCAATATGTGCATTGTCTTCAATCGGATTAGCTTCGAAGTCGTTGGAGATGTGAGCGTGAGACGACTGATTACTATTACCCTCGGAGTTGTGTTGCGAAGGAATCGAAGAGCTTTGTCCTGGAGTCATGTGATCTTGAGGTTGAGAGCTTTCTCGTGGAGTCGTCTGACCTTGAGATTGATTGCTTTGTGGTGGATTCGATGAGATGTTCTGGAAAAGCTGGGTAGGCGGAGGAAAACCCCGAACATTTGGTGCTGTCGTTGAAGGTTGAGCGTGCACGGGGTTTAGAGGTGGTGACGACAGATGCGGAAGAAATTGGGCCGCCGGCGTGAAGGTGTACTGCGGCGGTAGAGGGTTTGGTGTTCGCGACGAAGACCCTCCAGCTCTCTGAGAAACGTTGGGAACGAATCTCTTCCGTCCTTTACCGTTCTTAGTTTCCGGCATCGTAAGCTCTAGACGGAAGGTGGGATCGAAGAAGAAGAACGGAAGGTGGGATTGAAGGCAAAGATGAGAGCAAAAGGGATGTCGATCTCTAATCGGAGACGAAGAAGACTGAATGAAGGCTGAGACTTGAGGGACTTAGGGTTTTTGTAAGTTTATTTTTTTAATCTGAATGAAGCAGGTAGACTTAATAATTATTTTGGGTGATTTAGAACGATTAAACACTATAGCTTACTGGTGAAGATCCCATTCTGTCTCTCTTCATACTCGGGTTCGAGTCCATGGCTGTGGGCAGTTTTTTTTTTATTCTGAATAAAGCAGGTAGACATAATAATTATTTGGTGTGTTAAATACCAATTAAACACTATGGCTTACTGGTAAAGATCTCACACTTGTTTCTCTTCACCCGCTGGTGAGGATTTTTTTTTTTTTTTACTAAAAACGAGAAATAAATACTGATTAATAATGTAAAAGACAAATTACACCGAAATAATGTAAAAGATAAATTACAACGAAATTGTGACATAAGTAACATAGTGAATTAGAAGGGTTCTTCGTCATCTGATTCTTCATCAGAAGACGACAAATTACACCGAAATTCATCTTCTGGTTCTGCATCTCCGACTTCGTAATCGAAGTTTATTTGGTCTCCTTGTACGAAATTGTCGAGTACGAGATCTTCAATTGTAGTCATTAATACAACATCATCATTTTTTGTTTGCAAAAGAGTCGGTTCATTTTTTTCATATTCCCCTGAAATGTTACCCCTCGGATTCACTTTTAGAACATTGAGCCACAACTGCTTCGGTTTCTTTGTGTATGGGTACGGAATATAACAAACTTGATCCACTTGCGAGGCTGTTTGCAATATAAAAATATATATATAAGTTATACATCATGGTATATATATATATATATATATATATATATATGATATCGACATTAATAAGTACGTACTAGAATAAATGGTTCGTATTTATTGTATTTTCTCGATGAAAGAACGTCTACAACACCACCATTGCTCCTCCGAGTGCCTCTACCGATAACAGGGTCATACCAATTACACTTTAAAAGTGTGATTCTCAAATTGACCATCCCCTCGTACTCGAGTTCTATGATATCAGTTATGATCCCGTAGAAATCCGCTTCATCAGATGCATCAGTGTAATTTTGACCTTTAACACATACCCCATAGTTACATGTCTTTCGCCCAGCGACGTGATTCTGCGTATGAAACAAATAGCCTCTTGTAAAATACATTGGCCAGGTTTTGACCTTATTCAAAGGTCCATGCACTATCTCTTGAACCCAAGTAGGAAATGGATTCGTGGCGTTCCAGTAAGTAACCTGCATATATATAAAAAATAGTGTAAATATATATAAGTATAAATTTACGCAAAGTTATGAATATTTTTTAGACATTCATATTCTTTCACCCATAAAATGATATTCGTCAGCTCTTTTCGCAGAGAGTTCTTTTTCGGAAAGTCCTGGATATTTTGCAGAAATAAATTCCTCGAACATTCTACACAAGACCAACACAAATTATATGAGAAATTAAATAAAGATTATATATATTAAAACGCAATCTGGGAGAGATGCCAACTTATATACCTCTCAATTGGCTGAAAATAGTCACAATTTCGTAAAACATATGCATGTGCGCATTGATAGTCTCTCTCTGAGAGCCATATTTCATGCATTTCTCCACTTGGACGGCATACTTGAGTAAATATAAAAGGTACTCCAGGGACATGATATACGGGGACTTCACCTTCATCGAATCTTGTTAACCTGATCAAATGAGTTAAAAAAGTAATTCACATTATAAAACATATATAGCATGTGTATACAAAAAGTTAAATGGCAAAGTGGACATGATGTGATTGATTTTAGCATTTACCTTGATTTCGTTTGTATATTCCCAGCAAAGTAGTGCTCTGAGAAATAAGTAATCTCGTCATTGATATATGATTCAACAATCGATCCTGCCGCATATCTTTTGTTCTTTGCTTTCCCTTTCAACTTTTTGAAAAACCTTTCAAAAGGATACATCCACCTATACTGGACAGGGCCTCCTAATTCAACTTCGTAGGGGAGATGTATAGGCAGGTGTTCCATCACATCGAAAAATGAAGGGTGGGAAGATCTTTTCCAAATTGCATAGGATTAAAACGATGTTCTGTTTTAGAATTTGAATGCGACTCTTATGCAAAGTTCTTGAACATAAGTCCCGAAAAAATGTTCCAAACCCTACAATATACGTGAAAATTGCATGAAGTTAATATAGAAATTACTATAACCATTTTAAAAAAATATATTGTCGTAATAAGTACCTGATAACGCAAGGTGGACATTCCGGTCTAGGAGATCTGCAAAGATAAATGGAAGTAACCGCTCCATGAAAACATGGCAATCATGATTCTTCATGCCTGAAAACTTTTGGTTGTCCATATCAACACAAGTAGCTAAGTCTGACGAACAACCATCTGGGAACTTAACTGCATGTTTCACACATTCCATTAAACTTTTTCTAGCTTCCTCTGTCAATGTGAAGGATGGGAAAGGAGCTTTACCCTCACTATCAATATGTAAGTGTGGTCGAGAACAAAATTATTCTATATCCAATCTTGACATGATGTTGTCTTTCGATTTACCTTTCACACTCATAAGAGTATTCATGATGTTGTCAAAAAATTTATTCTTTATATGCATCACATCAAGACAATGACGGAGATTGAGGTCCCTCCAGTATGGTAGCTCCCAGAATATGTTTTCCTTGTGCCAGTTATGTTGCTTCCCATAGCTCGGCTTCTTCTTTTCATGACCGTTTCCACCGACGTCTTTTGTTTTCGATTGATTTACACCAACCAACCGCTCGTAATAAACTTGCTCACCGGTCAAAGACGGAGGTGGATACTCTCTCGAAGCGTCTTTTCCCTTTAGGAATATTTTTTTATTCCTCCTCATTGGATGACCATGAGGAAGAAATTTTCGGTGACAATCAAACCAACACGTCTTCCTTCCCTTAGGTAGATAAAAAGACTTTGTATCTTCCATGCAAATTGGACAAGACAATTTACCATGGGTTGTCCATCCGGATAACATGCTATACGCTGGAAAATCGCTTATCGTCCACATTAGCACTGCTTTTAGATTGAAATTTTGATTCAAGGACACATCGTATGCATCGACGCCATTAGATCACAACTCTTTTAACTCCTCAATAAGAGGTTGGAGGAAGATATCGAGAATAGCTCGCGGATGATTTGGCCCAGAATTCAGAATAGTAAGAAATAAATACTATGTATTCATGCACATACCCGGGGGTAAATTATATGAAGTCAAGATCACAGGCCACAACGAATGATTACGAGACATGCCAAATGGATTGAACCCATCCGTACATAATCCAAGATAAACGTTACGGGGTTCTTCAGCAAACCCGGGATATAGACCTTTAAAATATCTCCACTCCGCCGAATCAGAAGGATGACCCATTTCTCCCTCCTTTGCTTGGTGCTCGGCATGCCATCTCATTGCCGATGCAGTCTTCTCGCTTTGATACATTCTCTTTAATCTGTCAGCAATAGGTAGATACCACATACGACTGTATGGTACTTTGGTTCTACGCCGGTCGTTCTGAGGCTTTCATCTTTGTTTACCACAAAACATACATTTAGCTTCCTTCTCGTCTTCTTTCCAGAAGATCATACAATTGTTAATACAAACATCAATTGTATGATATGGGAGACCTAAATTGCGCATCAATTTTTCTGTCTCGTAATGTGAACCGGTTGCCTGGTTTTCTTCTGGTAAATAGTCTGTTAAGATTCCGCAAACCGAATCCACTAACTTTTCACTCATATTATATTCTGCCTTATCTTGCATGACTCGAGCGGCTAAGGATAATTGCGAGTGACCTTCACGACAACCATCATATAATGGAGTATTCGCTCCTTCTAACAAGTCGTAGAATTTCTTTGAATGGTTACGTACCGGTTCTTCTACATTCTGATAACTAGTACCACCTTGATGATAGTTATCAAAACTCACGTTATCACGAAATGCATCATTCACCATATCCACATATCTATCTTCTACTACATTACCCAATTCACTACTCCCACTTAAATGCGTAGGATCAACATAACTCGGACCTAAATCCATAGAGATTTCTTCTCCATGCTTATACCAAACATAATAATTTGGCATAAATCCTCTACTATACAGATGATTCCAAATTCTAGGCCCCGGGAGAAATTTCTCGTTCTTGCAAACACTACAAGGACAGTAAAACTTACCGCCATTGTTCTGCGCTAGAGACTGGCTATTTGCAAATGCCATGAATTGATCCACCCCCGTGGTGAACTCTACCGAGAAATTTCCTGTCTCTTCATCGATTCGCTTATACATCCACTCCCGAAAATTACTATAATTGTAATTTCCTGACATTATAAAAAAAAACGGTTTCTCTTCAAAAAAATGATTTTTTCGTTTATGAGAATGAGGAGATTGTGAGAATGAGGAGAACGATGGTCTCAAGTTTTTATTTATAGATATTTTTCCGACTGATTTGTGACTACATAGCGACTACATAGCGACTGCTGTCCGACTACGAGTGGTGGTCGTAAAAAGTAGATACAAGTAGGTACAACAAGAATAAACGTGTTAAATGCTGTTATTTTACGACCAACAAACGACTGTCTTGCGACCCGCCGCAAAAGTCGCAATTTAGTCGCAAAAGTAGCGACTATTTTGCGACTAAAGTTTTCTGACTTGACGGTAGTCGTAGATTGGTCATAAATTAGCGACCAATATGCGACTAATACGTTTGGTCGCAAATAACCGACTATGGTGCGACTGTATTTGTGAAGTCGTAAACTAGTCGCAAAATAGTCGCTAAGTAGTCGTAAAAATTTACAATTGTGTGTGTAGTCGCAAACTGTAGTCGCGAAAACTCTGTTTTCTTATAGTGCTCCTTTGCTCATCGATCCAAAACCTCTCGGCCCATCAAGATCCTAATAACACTTAACAAAAACATCAAAATGATAAAGAAAGAAAACCAAGGATTAAAAGTATATACAAGGATAAATATGGGAATGTCTCGCAAGTGCACTTTGTTTAACGTCACTAAGTTCGACGTTTGTTACCCCGTTTAGGCGGAAAGAGGGTTAGAGAGGGGGAACGTGACCCCTTCCTCAATGAATTCACCCGCCAAATAAGGCTTGAGGCGTTGTCCATTGACCGAGAACTCTTCACCCGTCTTGTTCAACAACACAACTGCACCATACAGTCTCACTTCTTTGATCTTAAAAGGCCCGGACCATCTTGACTTGAGCTTCCCGGGAAATAGCTTCAACCGGGAGTTAAACAACAACACTTGGTTCCCAACCTTAAGATTCGTGGGCGTTATCTTCTTGTCATGGAACAACTTCGCTCTCTCCTTGTAGAGACGTGAACTTTCATAAGCATCTAGGCGGACTTCATCGAGATTGTTCAATTGAAGTAGACGCCTTTCCGAGGCTGATTTGATGTCAAAGTTGAGAAGTTTAACCGCCCATAAGGCTTTGTACTCCAACTCAACCGGCAAGTGACAAGATTTTCCATAAAGAAGATTGAATGGCGTTGTCCTAATCGATGTCTTGTAGGCGGTTCGATATGCCCACAATGCATCATCTAGCTTCATGGACTAATCTTTCCTTGAAGTACCAACGGTCTTTTCCAAGATTGCCTTGATTTGCCGGTTAGAAACTTCCACTTGACCACTCGTTTGGGGGCTGGTGATAAGGTGTGGCCACCTTGTGTTTGACTCCATGCTTCCTAAGCAAGCTTTCAAACACCTTGTTGATGAAGTGGGAACCACCATCACTTATCACTACCCGTGGGACTCCAAAACGAGGGAAGATTATCGACTTGAACAACTTGAGAACCACCTTTGCATCATTTGTCCGGCTTGAAATTGCTTCGACCCATTTTGAAACATAATCCACCGCCACCAAAATGTATTGATTCCCGTATGACGAAGGAAACGTCCCCATGAAGTCTATGCCCCACACGTCGAAGATCTCTACTTCTAGGATTGGATTTTGTGGCATCTCGTCTCTTCTACTAATATTTCCATTTCTTTGACATGCATCGCACCTAGATACAAACTCTTGAGCGTCCATGAACATAGTTGGCCACCAAAATCCTTCCTGTAGAGCCTTAGCAACCGTCTTGACTGAAGCAAAGTGGCCTCCATATGATGAACCATGACAATGCATCAAGATACCATCAAATTCTTCCTCGGGAATGCATCTCCTATAGAGTTTATCCTTGCAAAGTGTATACAAGTAAGGTTCATCCCAATAGAAACGAGTGATGTCTCTAAAGAACTTCTCCCTTTGGTAGCCATCCAACCTTGGCGGTTCTTTTCCGGAAGCTAAGTAGTTGACATAATCTGCATACCATGGTAGCTTCTCATCTTCCAATCCTTTAGCTTCTTCAAGAACTCTCACCGCTTTAAGACATTTCCTCACAACGCCCACCAACATGAGATGCTCTTCCGAAAGAGAGTCATCTATAGGGATAAGATCATCTACTCGCATCCTTGATAGGTGGTCCGCCACTCCGTTCTCAATACCCTTCTTGTCAACAATCTCCATGTCAAATTCTTGGAGAATCAAGATCCACCTTAGAAGTCTTGGTTTGGTTTCTTTTTTGGCATAGATTTTCCTTAGCGTGGCATGATCCGGGTAGACAATGATCTTGGAGCCAATCACATGGGATCTAAACTTCACAATAGCAAACACAACGGCAAGTAGCTCCTTCTCTGTGGTAGCATACCTCCCTTGTGTGTCATCAAGTGTCCTACTAGCATAGTAGATCACATGTAGCTTCTAATCTTTCTTTTGACCAAGAACCGCTCCAACCGCGTAGTCACTCGCATCACACATGATCTCAAAAGGCAAATCCCAATCCGGTGTTTGGACTATTGGCGCACTCACAAGAGCCTTCTTGATTTTCAAAAACGCATTTAGACACTCCTCATCGAACACAAACTCGGTTTCCTTGCATAGAAGCCTAGTGAGTGGACGGACGATCTTGGAGAAATTCTTGATAAACTGACGGTAGAAACCCGCATGTCCCAAGAAGCTTCGAATACCCGTGTCCGAACTTGGAGGTTCCAAATTCATCATGACCTCAATCTTTGCTTTGTCTACCTCGATACCCTTTTCCGAGATTTTGTGCTCAAGAACAATCCCTTCTCGAACCATGAAGTGGCACTTCTCCCAATTCAAGACGAGATTCGCTTCCTCGCACCTAGTGAGTACGTTGCAAAGATTTGACAAACACACACCAAATGAAGAACCATACACGGAGAAATCATCCATAAAAACTTCGACCATATTTTCAATCAAATCCAAAAAGATTGACATCATACACCGTTGAAAGGTTGCGGGTGCGTTACATAGCCCAAATGGCATCCTTCGAAGGCGAAGGTACCATAGGGGCATGTGAATGTTGTCTTTTCTTGATCATTGGGGTGAATCGGGATTTGAAAGAATCCCGAATACCCGTCTAGAAAACAATAATATGGGTGGTTTGCAAGTCTTTCAAGCATTTGATCAATAAAGGGTAGGGGAAAATAATCTTTTCTAGTGGCGGAGTTAAGTTTTCGATAATCAATACACATCCTACGACCGGTTATAGTTCTAGTGGGTATCAATTCATTTTTTTCGTTCTTTACAACCGTGATTCCTTCCTTTTTGGGTACCACATGGATCGGTGAGACCCAAGTACTATCCGAAATGGGATAGATAATACCCGCATCTAGAAGTTTTAGAATCTCTTTCTTTACAACTTCTTTCAAATTTGGATTTAACCTCTTTTGATGTTCAATAGAAGTCATCGATTCAACTTCTAGATGGATCCTATGTGTGCAAAGAGAAGGAGAAATGCCTTTGATGTCATCCAAAGAATAACCAATGGCTCTCCTAAACTTTCTCAATTCACACAAAAGGGAAGACAATTCATCACCACTTAGACTATCATTCACAATCACCGGATAAGACTCATTAGGACCTAAGAAAGCGTACCTTAGCCATTTTGGAAGCGGTTTGAGGTCCACCTTGGGCGCCTTGAGCTCGCTCCAATCATCTTTGTCCAAGCTAGTCTTACCATTTCTAGCTTATTGCTCGTCTTTATACCCAATGTCAACAACACTTATGTTGTGTGCCACTTGAGCTAGTCAACTCCAAGAATGTGCTCTTTTCACTCAAAGCCTTGTGTGAATCAAGCATCCTTGCATACCCTACACTCTCATCATGAAGAAACCCATGCTCTCCTTGCTCCTTGGTGAGTGCTATTTCGAGGTGATCTTCTAAAGCTAACTCCTCTATAAGTTCATCCGCAAGCTCGTCCACAGCCTCAATATAGAACATTTGACCATCTATTATGGGTTTCTTCATCACATCATTAATGTCAAATCTAAGGACATCGTTCTTTCCTAAATGGAGATCGATCTTGCCTCTCCTCACATCGATTATAGCACCGGCGATAGCTAAAAATGGTCTCACAAATATGAATGAGTCATTAGGCTCTTCATCCATCTCAAGCACAACGAAGTCGGTAGGTACCACAAAATCCCCAATCATGATGGGTAAATCTTCAAGCATTCCAATTGGATGCCTCACCGATCTATCCGCTAGCACGAGAGATATCCTACAAGTTTTGTAACGAACGAACCCAAGATTCTTCGCAACCGAGAGCGGTATCAAACTAACACTTTCTCCTAGATCACATATACATTTGTTGAAGGCAAGTGGTCCAAGAGCACAAGGGAGAGTGAAACTATCGGGGTCACCAAGCTTCTTTGGGATAACATTCTTTTGAATGATGGCACTACATTCGTGAGTTAGCACCACCATGCTTTCCATCTCCTTCGATCTCTCTTTGATGGCATCCTTAAGAAATTTGGCGTATTGTGGCACAAGTAGGAATGCATCAACCAAAGGCATGGTGAGTTCAACCTTTTCCATTTGTCTATCGGATACCGCCCTATACATATCCAATAATTGCTTCTTGAAGCGGCCCGGAAACGGTAGCTTTGGTACATAAGGTGGTGGAACAAATGGAGTCTCCTTCTTCTTAGGCTTCTCCTTGGTCTTCTCTTTGGTAGCAACTTCCTTCTCTTTGTCTTCAATACCCACAAAACCATCCTTAGTCACATCTTCTTCGGTTTTAAGCGTCTCCCCCCCAACTTGGACATCGATGTCCTCATCGAACTTAGGGGCTTCACGAGGGGGAAGTTCCTTGCCACATCGAAGTGTGATGCAATTCACATATTCCTTGGGATTAGTCTCGGGCTTGCCCGGTAATTGACCATGTAGCCGTGAAGAAGAAGCTACTCATTTGACTTCAAGTTGCTTGATTTTAAAGCTCAATGTCTCAAACTTAGACGTGAGATCATTGTAGGAGCAATCCACTTTGTTGTGGATCTCCGCCATCTTCTTACTAATCTCCATTGCTCCATTGGCTTAACCTTGAAGAAGTTGTTGGAGAATGTTCTTCATATCAAAATATTGAGGCGTAGAGGCGTTGTTTTGAGCTTGTGGATTGAAACCGGGTGGAGCAAGGCCATGCTTGGGTTAAAACCCGCCTTGGTTCCCTTGAAAATTTTTCTTGGGAACATAGCCTTGTTGGTTGGAGTTGGAGGCTTGACCTTGTTGTTGTTGAATGAATTTCTTTTGTTAGGGACCTTGGTTTCTTTGTTGTTGTTGAGGGTAGATTTGGTCTTGTGGGTTCTCGACATTTGGGTTCTGGTAAGAGAAATTTGGGTGGTTGCGGCAGTTGTTGTTGAAACCGCCTCTTTGGTAGTCTTGATTACCCACATAATTCATCTCTTCTTGTGTACCCACATCTCTTTCTTCCTCTTGGTAACCTTGGGTGTCGTCAAAGTTGCCAACAAAGTGAACCGGTTTTTGAGAAGCGCTAAGGAGTTTGACAATCATAGAAGCTTGCTTATCCATCTTCTCGGTGAGAATCTTCATTTCTTTAGACTGCTTTTGTTCATCAAAATCGCTAGTCGTCCTCGTAGCCCGGTCATAATCATCCCCATAAGTTCCATCGCTTTGAGCGAGGTTTTCCACGAGCTCCATGGCCTCCTCTACATCTTTGGCTAAGAAGTTCCCATTAGAAGTCGTGTCTAAGAGCATCCTTATCTTGGGTAATGCACCGCGGTAGAGGGTGCTTAAAACAGAGGCGTTGGAGAAGCCATGTGACACACTGGAAATTAACCCCGGCGTGGGATTTTACCCTTTATATCTAAGTACATGAAGTAGTATTTAGGGATCGAATCCACAGGGATAGACGTTATCGATCTAACGAGTTCTAACTTATGTCTAGACGTAAAATATATGTTGGGTTTTGTTACGGTCGTATCTTTGGAATCTAAACTAAACTAAGAAGGGCAGTGACACACCGTGAATTAACCCCGGCGTGGGGTTTTACCCTTTATATCTAAGCCGCAAGTGCACGGCACACGAAGTAGTACTTAGGGATCAAATCCACAGGGATAGACGTTGTCCAATTTCTAACGAGTTCTATCTTATGTCTAGACGTAAATATCGTTTGGGTTTTGTCACGGTCGTATCTATGGAATCTAAACTAAACTAAGAAGGGCAGTAGCTAACTAACTATTTTATCGAGGTTGTGAATCAATTAAACGAGGCGTTGGGCAATAGGAAATTTTCTAGGGTTTATGGCCGATTTTTACGAGGAGATTTCTAGGATTTCTAAATCAACTTTTTATCGTCTTTGGGTTCTTGAACTTGGAACACGTACGCTGCGTGTAATCTACTACTGTAATCCTACACACCTACTCAACTCTGTACTCGGACGGTAGCTTCTGACTCCGCCCGTGCAAGAAGTGAATGATACTCTCAAGGTCGTTTACGCCCACAATTCCTCCGTAAGTATACTTCCGAAATCTTACGACGGATTTGCTCGTCTACCCTAGGTCAAGCGATTAGATACAACACTTATGTGGCTCTAAAACACCTAATATCGATTGCTAAAACGGTTAGTCAAGCAACGCATTAACAACAAGGATAGAACGAAGAACCCTAATCAATCGGTATCCTACACCGAAAACCTAATAAGAAATCGAACCATAAGCTCCCCTTCAAACCCCTATACCCAACAAGGAGATTACTCAGCCATAGCTGAGGTACTCATATTCAATAAATCAAATAAAAACAGTAAGTAAAAAAGGATGAAGAAAGCTTTTCCATCGAAGAACACGAATCGAGAATCTTTTTCCCCAAACAAAAGAAAACAAGTGCACAAGTCACAAGAGCTTCGCTTCTGCCTTCAAGCGTGAGAATAATGTAACTTGTCTGTCTAAGAGGCATACAATAAGTATTTATAGAGCTAATCTCGTTTAGGGTTTGATGGGAAAAAGACAGTTTTGGCCTCGGGTGAAGAAACAAGTCGGTTTGGTCGCATCGGGAGCTCGCCGCGGGTCCGTCATCTCCGGTCGCGGCGAAATGGCTTCTGGCCGTGGGTCTGTCGTCGCCTCTGGGCGCTGCGGCTTCGTTTTTGGGGCAGCTTCATCTGCCTTCAGTGTTTCGGGTGTATTTTAAGGATCCAACCATTGGATTTCCTCCAATCCAATTGAATTTAAAAGGTGGTTGTCTCTACTTGTGTCCAAATTTGGGGATGATAAGACGGTAAAAATGTCTCCATTAGCTGCAAGACTTCTTGACGGTACGAGTTTATCCAAAAACGTACTTTTGCTCCGAAATGCACTCTTTATTCCGAGTTACCTGAAACGTCTTTCAAATCTCTAAAATATGAAAATCACTTGAAAACCTTTGAAAACGTAGTTTAAACACCTGCAAAAAAATATGAAAGTGATCCATAAAAACGGTCAAAAACTGGTGTTATCAACTCCCACAGACTTAGATCTTTGTTTGTCTTCAAACAAAACAGAAATCTAAACTCGGAAAGAGGTTTTCGAAAATATAGGAACTAACAAAATTCTCAGTGACCGTCCTTCTAAACCATAACCAACGTAATGCATCAATCGAACTTAGTCTAGAAAATTCTCACTAAAGTACTACAACGCTAATCCACGGTATCCGGCATGCGAAAGTTTAACCACATATATCCTAACTTTCAGTCAACTAGCTCTTAACATTCATTAAAGATTGCGTGTTTCTTACCAAAAATATTAGACAAGACAATCGATGCTAGGCATTTAAGGGAAATTTAGAGGTAAGGCTAAAAGTGTTTCGGATTACCGGATGCTATATATTATGCAAAACAGCAAGAGATGATGGAGTTGTTGGTACCCACAGCTTTCAGTAACTCCTTGCTCGCATAAGTGTTGCTGCAAAACTCCTCCTTCGTCGGGACTTTTCTCCCTTTGACAGAACTTTTTAGTCGTTCCCCCGGACTTAAATTTTTCTCCGGATAATGATTGGAACGGCTTCTTACTCCTCACATATTGAAACATAGTTGCCTTGGTAAAAATAGACTACTCTAAGACTCTTAGGCTTTTATTTCCTTTCTTTTCGATTTTTTTTTAGAAAGGGGAAACGCCTTTAAACGGGAGACTTAAAGAGTAAAAAATTTACCGGTTATAAACGATTCCCAAGGAAACTTTTTAGCTTGATTTGTCGATACCTCCACAACCGAATCCGTCTAGTCTTTCGTCTTCTCGAGTGACTGAAAAATTGTGTCGTTCCTCCCTCTCCGGTGTTTTTGCACATATACAAGAGAGTTGCATGAGGTTTGAACAAATGTTAAGTTTCGGGTGGGATACTGATATGCTCAAATTAATACCCTATTAGATACTAAAGCAGTTGTCATAGTATAGTTAGGGGTCGAACACAAGGACTCACAGAATCACACAATAGATTATATAGGTGAGAATCACGCTAAGCAATCAATGGTATTGAAAACAGAATGTAAACTAAACGGTCGTGAAATCAATTGGATAAAGGCTACGTTCAGGGGATTTCTCAGGGAATCACTGAATGCAGATGAACTAATTAACAGGATTAAGATTTAACGCGGTTCTTGAACTCAAATCACTATGGTATAATTAACCAACTCTCATTGCGAAAATTATCTAAGTCTAAATCCTAGGAATTCCAAATCTCTTTGCGAATCCTAAAGTCTAAACCAGCTTTTATTTTCAAGTTTGATTTGTTCACAAAACATCTAAACCAAATCTCTTTGCGAATAGTGTTTTGCTCACCCTAGGTTCTGTCAGGTAATTAATTGCACTCTCGCTCCTAACCAATTATCCTAAGATCTAAGTTCTAGGTGATCAATCTAGAATTAGCTTAGCAAACAACCTATGGTGAAGAACTAATTCAGATATGAATCCTAATAATAAATCAACCTAACATTCAGAGAAAACCCTATTGAGAACCCTGAACCTAACAAGGGATCTACTCAGACATGGAGAATGAAACAATCAACATAACTGAATAAATCATCAATAGAATAAATAAGAGTAGAGTAAAACAGAGGTTCTAAATCTTCTCTCGGACGAACAAAGTTTCAGACTTGTCTCCCCTCAAAAGCTCTCTCTCAAAACCAAAGTAAAATAAGCATAGCCATCAAAGTGGCTGTAAAACCTAATTAAATAGTCTAAACACGAATTGGGGTCTTCTTGTAAATATCAAAGTCTTCTGGGCAAGTTCTGTGATTCTCCAAAACTTCATTAAGTCGCGACTTGTAATCTGCTCCGATGGGTATCGATCGATACTTGACGCTTTGATCAGGCACTTAGTCACCAGACTTCAGTTTCGCTCCATAATGCTCCATAAAACTCCATTATCTCCAATAATACTCCAAATGTGCTAAAACCTGTAAAAGACTCTATAATAGAATAAAGACTCGATAAAACGGACTTATATCATGGCTTAAACGAGGTAAAAACCATGATATATCAACTCTCCCAGACTTAGCCTTTGCTTACCCTCAAGCAAATAGAAGTCTAAACAGAGAAAGAGGTTTGAAAACGTAGAGACTCACCTGTTCTTGAAACGTTGCAATGACCCTTTTCCCAAGCACCCAAATGTAACCTAAACAGTTTTTGATCTAACCACCATGTACTTCTCCGTAGACATTCGCAGTTCCCCAGACTACACACATTATTTCGCAGCATTGTTCAATCAAGCCATCCTCGCCAGTTTCATCGCTGTGAATCAATATCAAGAGCCTTCTAGATTCTTTCCCATACAATATCAAGACAAGGAACCACCCTTTATTCACACTTTTTGGTATTATTTCTCTCCCCCAGACTTATTTCTTATTATGTTCTCTTCTTATTTTTTTTTAGCTTTGCATATACAAATCAAGGTATGAGACGTGAGTATTGATGGTGTTTGCCACCGAATCCCTGGTTCTTCCCTCAAAAGTAATCAAAGGTGTAGGCGAATAATGGTATCACAGGAAATTTTCCTAACCTCGCTTCCACCTTTGTGTGATCATCTCCTCTGAAGTAAAATTATGGGATCGTTGGAAATTTTCCTAACCCTCTACTCAGAAGAAAATCATTTCATCTTTTAATGCATCTTATTAACTTGTAACAGGGAGAGAAATACCATTATTTTAAACACGTGGGTTCCTTTGTCAGATACGAATGAGGGATCAAGCTCTATGGACACTAACCACATCGATGAAGTGCAAACATTTGGCTCAGGCTTTAAAGAACTTTGCTGGAAACATGAGTGTCTTCTAGTTAACTGGTCAGCCTTTGGATTTTTCATTAGTCGATCTAGAACTGACTCTGTAACAATGGTCACTTAGAAGCAAGGTCGGATCAATAGATTCAAGAAAATGATCACAGTCTCCAACAAATTTTTGACTTAATAAAACAAATTTTGAAAAACGACTGACTCTAAGAAAACCAAAAACAATGTCAGCGACTACCTCCCCCAGACTTAAACAACACTGTCCTCAGTGTTATCTAGCCTAGAGTTGGTAAAATAAAACAAATGAATAGAATATAAATGGGAAAAACAAGAAGTTACCGTGCTGGAACATCTGGTGTCGACCGACACACGGCCTGGTATCGATCGATACCAGGCTTAAGTCGACATGATGAACTGTTCATTCGCGATTGGTGTCGACCGATACCAATGGGGTATCGATCGACACTAAGGCGATTTTGAGTTTTGCTCCTTGTTTATCCTCACACAAAACACATATCGAAAAAATAAAAATAAAAAGAAAAATGACTCAAAAGCAGACTCACCAGTGGGTTGCCTCCCACCAAGCGCTCGTTTAAAGTCAGTAGCTTGACTTTGGCTCAGGTGATCAGTCAGGAGAAGATTGAGAGCTTACTCCCATGTAAGTTCCATAGCTAGATACTTGCAGACTCAGAGTTCTGCTCAACATGCTCTCCATAAACTCCTTTCCTTTCTCTTTCAGCTCTGAAGTAAGATGAACTTGAGCCTTAGAGAATGGTTTCGAAGTTCCCTTGCATTTCACCTTGTACTCAATCGAATCCCCATCACACTGCTGAGGGATTAAGGTCATAGAGGGAGCACCTTTTACTCCTTTGCTCTTCACTGTCCTCTCTGCCTTAGTTGATTTGACGTCTTTCTTGGTGATGACAGAAGGACTACTAGAACGTCTGTGGCAGTTGGCTCGTCAGGAGGCTCTTCCAAAAGATCAATTACCAATTTCTCTCCTGGAACAACGGTGATGCAAGAGATATGTGCGGGAGTTCCTCTAGGGATAGCTTTGTAGTACACCTCCTTGTCAATGTATGAGAACGAGATGTGCTTGCTGGGTGTGTCCATAATGGCACCAAATGTAGCCATGAACGGTCTCCCAAGAATCAAAGGGTTGCTAGACCTTGCATGCATTTCCACAACCTGAAAATCGGTAGGAACTAGACAGTCTCCTACCTTAACCATCAAATCAGGGATTGTTCCGTATGGAACTGAGGTTGAAGAGTTCGCGAATGTGAGAGCCATCTGAGGAGATCTGATGTCGTCGATTTGCAGCTTCTCTGCGAGTGCCTTCGACATAATGATAGATAGACTTTTTAGGTCTTTAAATCAATACCTCAAATCCACTCATATCATTGTAGTATTTGAGGATCGAACCAAAGAGGCTAAGATCAATACACTAGGAATGCATGAAACTTCCTAAGCTAGAGCAATGTTTTTGGTGTTTTATATTTTTTAAACTAAGGAAACAAATGCAAGAAAGAAAACAAAGATAGAAATGTGGATCATGAACTACCCTATCAATGAGATGGATAACGATCAACCAATGAATCATTTGGAAGCATTAAACACTATCCTAGAACATGGAATTCACAATTATGACTAATCCACCGTCGTGGCACTAATCACTTTGTTAATCACCAAATCAAGAACAAGCCATCGTTTGTGATAAGATGATTAACAAGCATTAATCTCCAATCCCACTTAGTTCACTAATCACCCTAGACATCAACTCTCATTGGCTAGGCATGAAAAGCTCACAAAATGTTTTGTTCAAGCAATTCATTTAAACTCCGGTTAGGAGTGAAATGCCTAAGTACAAGACTCGAATAGATAAACCTAATCTAGCACTAACACAGTTTACTCGAGTCTCTCCCTAATGCATGGGATGAGACCATAAATCCTAAGGTGTAGCTCTAGATTGGTTTGTCACGCCAACTAGAGTTACCTAATCTAGGTGTAGTTCTAAACTATGGTTTATCTTATCAAATCTAGCATTAAGAACCAACCTAAGTGAAGGATCCAACAAGAATCAACCTAAATCATCATCATCTAATCATCAAGACAATTAACTAATGATGCTAATACACACAATCAATGCTAATCCTTAGGTTAAGATCACTAATCTTGATTAATTCTCTTTCAAGCAACTAATCAATATGCTAACCACTCAATCCATTAGCAAACTCTCATTTGTGGATCAATGATTAGCAAGCATTAAGAATATAAACAAGATCAACCAAAATACACCCTAGACAACTAATCCCTTAGGCTAGGAACATAAATCTCTTGAATAGTTCATCTTGGCATTTCATCAAACACTTGGTGTTCATGAAATGCTTTATGATCTAGATCTACTTTCTCAAGCTAGATCTAGCATTAGGACACTAAACAAGAAAGGAATGCAATGATTAAGAACATAAGCATCACAAATCAATCATCAAGCCATCAAAAATCAAGCTAAATGTAAGATCCAACAAAAGTGGCCTAAGGCCTAAATATGAAGAACATAAAAGAAGAAGACATAATGATAAAGAAATATAAAGATAAGGGTGAAGAAATCTTCTCTAGAATGGCATTTGTATGAAGAACAATCAAAATCCCTCTCAAAATCATAAGAAGAGTTTGGGATAAACCCAACTCTAGAAAGAAAAAAACTTACAATGAAAATTAGGGTTTTTGGGTTTATAAATGAAAATGGGCGAACCGGGTCGACCCGGGACAAACCGGGTACCGACCCGGTTTTAAATGGATAAATTAGGCTCGGTATAGATCGATACCCTCGGTATCGGGCTTGTTCTTCAGTGATACCGAGGTCACTCCTCGGTATCACAGCTCCGTGTTAAGGGCCATTTTCCCCTGGGATCTTCCTGTGGCAACACCGAGCTGTGGTACCGAGCAGGAGCATCGGTATTGCCCCTCGGTGTCGATCGATACCTGGTGCTGATCTTGGTATCGATCGATGCTGCTTCAGTCGATACCGAGGTCACTCCTTGGTATCTTTGCTCCGTGTTAAGGCCATTTCCCCCCGGGATCTCCCTGCTGCAGTACCGAGCTGTGACACCGAGCAGTGGCATCGGTATTGCCCCTTGGTGTCGATCGATACCAAGTGCCACACCTGGTATCGATCGATGCTCGGTGTGATCTCTGTCTCCTTTCCTCGGGTGACGAATCTCCTCCAAAAGCACCTAGTAATGACTCCAAAATGCCTAAAGACCCACTAGGACCTAATGCAAATGTCCTAAACTCTAAATGAGACTTAAATGCAAGACAAAACCGTGATTATGCATGCAAATGACGCAAAACTCTTAAGTAAAATATATGCTTAAACATGTGAAATGCATGAATATCAATTCCCCCAAACTTAAACATTTGTATGTCCTCAAGCAAACAAGATCAAGAATGAGAGATGCAATGTAATGCAATAGGAGCTCGAACCTATAAGAAGCAAAAGAAACAATCGCACTCAACGTCCAAGTTACTAGTTCTAGGATGCACCAAAGTTGTCTACTCAAAAGGAGATAGCCATTTCCTTCTCAACATACAACAAGCCAAACTTCAACCTACACAAACCATTCTATTCTCTAGCCTCTTAACATTGATTAATAGTTTTATCCGTGAATGGTGCTTATGCAAAATCAAATGAAACCGCTTGGCTAAAGGACCGGTTGTGAGATGAATGCGATCTCATCAATACGCAAGGGCACTCAAATACAAGGATCTCTCAATGAACGAGCAAACTTTGACAAAATGCTAAAGGTAAAAGGCAATCTATGCATACAAGGAAAAACTCTCGTCTACCCGAATGCCTAGAGTG
>PKML01043788.1:316843-340269 GCA_002933935.1 Eutrema yunnanense
AAAAAAAAAAAATGGAACATAATAAGAAATAAGTCTGGGGGAGAGAAATTGATACAAAAAGTGTGAAAAAAGGTGGTTCCTTGTCATGATATTGTCTGGTAAAGAATCTAGAAGGTTCTTGAACATTAAATGCAGCGATGAAACTGGCGATGAAGGTTTTACTTGAACGAAGCTATGGGATAATGTATGGAGTCTGGAAAAGCTGCGAATGTCTACGGAGAAGTACATGGTGGTTAGATCGAAAGCTGATTAGGTGACATTTGGGTACTTGGAAAGAGGGTCATTTCGATGGTTCGTGAACAGGTGAGTCTCTGCGTTTTCAAACCTCTTTCTCTAGTTTGGTCTTCTATTTGCTTGAGGGCAAGCAAAGGCTAAGTCTGGGGGAGTTGATATATCATGGTTTTTATCCTGTTTAGGCCATGATATAAGTCCTTTTTATAGAGTTTTTATAGTATTTTGGAGTCTTTTAGAGTTTTTTGCAGGTCTTAGCACGTTTGGAGCATTATTGGAATTATGGGAGCTTTCTGGAGCAGTTTGGAGCAAGAGCTGAAGTCGTGTTGCTGAGTACCTGATTTCACGACAAGCATTGATTGATACCCCCTGGTATCGATCGATACTCATCGCAGCAAGACACGACCCGCGAGTTTTCCAAGACTTGAGGAATTGTAAAAGTGCCTAGAAGTCTTTAATAATTACAAGAAGACCCCAACTCGTGATTTAGGTTATAAATAGGATTTTACAGCCACTTGTTTAGGCTATGCTTTATTTCTAAGCTTTATTTTTCTATACTTTGATTTTACTCTGGGTTTGAGAGACAAGTCTGAATCTCCCTTCGTCCGAGATCAGATCTCAAAACCTTCTTGATTATTCTATTGATGATTTATTCAAACATGTTGATTGTTTCATTCTCCATGTCTGAGTAGATCCACTTTAGGTTTAGGGTTTTCTCATAAGGGTTTTCTCTGAATGCTAGGTTAATTACCTGTTTAGGATTCACCATCTGAATTAGTTCTTCGCTTAGGTTGTGTTCAAAGCTTGTTCTAGATTAGCTACCTAGAATATAGATCTTAGGATAATTGATTAGGCACGACAGTGCGATTAATTACCTGATAGAACCTAGGTGAGCAAATTGAATATTCGCAAAGAGATTTGGTTTAATTGATTTGTGAACATATCAAACCTGATATTAAAGCTGATTTAGACTTTAGGATTCGCAAAGAGATTTGGAATTCCTAGGATTTAGATTTAGATAATTCTCCCAACGACAGTTGGTTAATTATATCTTAGTGATTTGAGTTCAAGAACTGCGCTAAATCTGAATCATGTTAGTTAGTTAGTCTGCATTCATTGATTTCCTGAGAAAAACCATGAGCCTATATTTCCCAATTGAATTACATCTCGTTTCATTTTTGCACTGCTTTTAATTACATCTTCTGGCTTAGCTTCATTCTCAGCTATACAATCTATTGTGCATCTTCGTAAGTCTTTGTGGTTCGACCCCTAGCTATATTACAACTACTGCTTTAGTACTGTTAGGGTATTAATTTGAGCATATCAGATCTTGAAATCAATCTCCATCAATGTGGTTAACAAATCCCCCTCCATCTTTGTTAGCAAAACGAACAGCCTTCTGCTGTATGTCCATCAACAAATCTAACTTAGCATTCACCTCAGCAATCTGACTGCAATCCAAGTTACCAGCTTGCTTCTTGCGCTCCATGTCTGCATTCTTGGTACTATTGCTAGAAACCAAGTTCTCAATAAGCACATAGGCATCGTCAGGATACCTCGTGTAGAAATTTCCATTGCTCGCAGCATCTAGAGCCATCTGATACCTCCAATCGACTCCTCTGTAGAAAATACCCAGCAGCTGAACCTGAGTGAACCCATGGTGTGGACAATCTCTCTGATATGACCTGAAACGAATCCAAGCAGCCTTGAGTGCCTCAGTCGGTCCTTGAGAAAACTGAGAAATCTTGTTCCTGAGATCCTCGGATCGTGCATCATCATAGAAGTTGTTCAGGAACGCATTCTTCGTCTCATCCCATGTAGTTAGCGAACCAGGAGACAACTGCTTCAGCCAGTAAGTTGCATCTCCACCAAGAGAGTATGGGAAAAGCTTGCAGAAGAGGTAGTCATAGGACACTCCATTGCTCTTGATGCTTGTAACCAGATCCTCAAACCTCTCAATATGATCCATAGGGTGTTTATGAGGAAAACCATGAAAAAGATGCTGACCCACAAGAGTGAAGTATGCAGGTTTCAGCTCAAAGTCGTTCCTCTGAAAAGGCGGGGGGCGAATCGCTGACCGATTGGTATAGAACTGATCAGGCCTGTTGTATTCACCAATCGTTCTACCGCGAGCAGCCACAACATTCCATGCGTTCGCGTTCCCAGCGATATTCCCAGCGACAACAGGAGCAGGTGGAATGACGTTCCCCTCTCCATCCAGACGTTGTCCTCTCTCGTTGCACAACTGACCCTCTTGGTCTCTCAAACTTCCAGCAGCATCCTGAATCAGAATCATCGTGTTGTTCATCTCTGCTGGCTCCTTTGCTTTCCTCTTTGTACGTTCCAAATTCACACCTGAAACACACTAGGAAAAGTACGTAAGTAACAAAAAAAAACACGTTGAGTATCGATCGATACCAAGTGGTGTCGATCGATATCAACAAAGAAAAGCATCGGGTGTCGACCGATACTAGGTAGTATCGATCGATACAGACAAGCTTAGTCAAAATTCTCAAACGTAATCTAATGGCGAATTGAGTCCCCGGCAACGGCGCCAAATTTGATATGCTCAAATTAATACCCTATTAGATACTAAAGCAGTTGCCGTAGTATAGCTAGGGGTCGAACACAAGGACTCACAGAAACACACAATAGATTATATAGGTGAGAATCACGCTAAGCAATCAATGGTATTGAAAACAGAATGTAAACTAAACGGTCGTGAAATCAATTGGATAAAGGCTAGGTTCAGGGGATTTCTCAGGGAATCACTGAATGCAGATGAACTATTTAACAGGATTCAGATTTAGCGCGGTTCTTGAACTCAAATCACTATGGTATAATTAACCAACTCTCGTTGCAGAATTATCTAAGTCTAAATCATAGGAATTCCAAATCTCTTTGCGAATCCTAAAGTCTAAACCAGCTTTTATTTTCAAGTTTGATTTGTTCACAAAACATCTAAACCAAATCTCTTTGCGAATAGTGTTTTTCTCACCCTAGGTTCTGTCAGGTAATTAATTGCACTCTCGCGCCTAACCAATTATCCTAAGATCTAAGTTCTAGGTGATCAATCCAGAATTAGCTTAGCAAACAACCTATGGTGAAGAACTAATTCAGATATGAATCCTAATAATAAATCAACCTAACATTCAGAGAAAACCATATTGAGAACCCTGAACCTAACAAGGGATCTACTCAGACATGGAGAATGAAACAATCAACATAACTGAATAAATCTTCAATAGAATAAATAAGAGTAGAGTAAAAAAGAGGTTCGAAATCTTCTCTCGTACGAACAAAGTTTCAGACTTGTCTCCCCTCAAAAGCTCTCTCTCAAAACCAAAGTAAAATAAGCATAGCCATCAAAGTGGCTGTAAAACCTAATTAAATAGCTAAACACGAATTGGGGTCTTCTTGTAAATATCAAAGTCTTCTGGGCAAGTTATGTGATTATCCAATACTTGACGCTTTGATCGGGCACTTAGTCACCAGACTTCAGTGTCGCTCCATAATGCTCCATAAAACTCCAATATCTCCAATAATACTCCAAATGTGCTAAAACCTGTAAAAGACTCTAAAAGACTCTATAATAGAATAAAGACTCGATAAAACAGACTTATATCATGGCTTAAACGAGGTAAGAACCATGATATATCAGATACCGGCTAAAGATGAACCGGCCATCTAGGACAACAAAGAGCGGTAAAAAGGAAAAAGATGTCCTAGATGTATGATTCGTTGTCTCGCCTAAAACAATTGAAAAGAAAATTAAATATAGATTAAGTCCAAATAAAATGAGCTAGTATATCCTGTCAGAAAGAATTTATATGGCTCGAAATCCTCTGGGGATGTCGCATTGAAAGCACTCTAGCTACCGCCTAGTCTAGTACTAAACCACAAAAGAGCTAGCACGAGGAAATAGCGTAGAAGCACACTGGTCTATATCATCATAGATTTTGTTCTTATGTTCCTGAAAAATACTTAATAAAAAGTATTATACGAGGTCTTAAAAATTCAGCGAGAATTAAAAAGATCTGAAGAAAAACAAAATAGATTAGTAGTGGATAAACATCCTCCCCCAGACTTAAATCACTATGTCCCCAGTGTGAAAAAAGTTGGTGAAAAGATGGTAAAATTATTAAAATAAAAGATAAGGTGAAAATCAATTAAACCGTGGTGGTGAAGTGCATGGCTAGGTGTCGCGTGAGCCATCTGTCTCGGAGTCGGGCGTGTTACCATAAAACAGGTGGTGCTCTTTGAGGAAATGCATCATGCGCATGTATCGTCTCTCTTGTCGTGCTATCTTCTTCTCCATGGCTGCGTATCCTGGTCCGTGTTCGTGAGATGAACTCGCGGATGGTGCACGGGCCTGTGATTGTTGAAGTAGTCAAGCGCGCTCTGTCTCGGCGTCTCGGTTGGCCTTGGCCGCTAGGAACTGTCCAATCGTGTACGGTAGGTGTGGGACTGTAGGTACGTAGTCCATCGCCTCCGGTATCCATCTAGGTGCTGCTCCTTTTCGGAGTCTAGGGACAGAGTAAGAAGGTAAGAAAACAAAGTAAGACTCACCGACATTAGTGCAATATTTGTAACCAAATCTGTCGGGGTCGAGTGAAATGCAAGAGATCGTGCGGTCTCGGGAGAATTGCATCAAGTCAAACCAGCTTCCTTGGAGTGGAACTTTGTTCGAGAAATCGAAGTGCACGGCTTGTAGAATCGCCGTGATGATCCTTCCGAAGGCGGTAGTAGCGTCTTCGGGTTTCGTGGAGGGCGCATCGTGTTTCACCTTCACCAAGTTCTTCGCGATGATACAAGCATAGCAAACATAGTGCGGGTCGTTGGTGAAAGGTAGTTGAAGGGTGACTAGCTCGCCTTTGAGGACACTCCCCACGTTGGCTCTCGAGAATATGGTGTGCGCTAAGAGCTTGTGTGTATAGCGGACAGCGGGATGCGTGAGTCGGGCGGCTTTGGACCGTCTGTTATCGTAGACGCCTTATCCCATTACGCTCCATAGACCTTCATCGGGATCCTCCTCGGGGTGAATCTCGTCGAGATATTGAAGCTTCAAAGGTTCACAAAGTTATGGGATTGTTAGAGCATAAGAATATCCGCGAACGGTAAAAATAAGTGTACCATCGTTCGCTCTCGTATTAGAGAATCTCTTGTAGCACATGGTGATGGTCGATAAGAATTCTTTGGTGAGATCTTCATATGTAGGGAGGTTGAGCTCCATGAAGGGTCGAAGGTTAAGTGCGTCGAGATACCAAATCACCTATTCTCTAATCCCGAGTGTGTCGAGAGTCGAGTAATCTATGCGAGGTGTTGATTTGATAACCAATTTGTTGAGCTTCTCAAAGTAATCGATATTCGGATCCATAGGTTTCCCGACATATCGTACCTTCGGTCTTCGTTCCGGAGGTGGTGTCGGTTCGCGAGGAGGAGAAGGTGTCGGATCACGTGTCGGTGGTGGCACACGAGTTCTAGTCGAGCGTTGTCGACTCGCCAAGATTTGGGTCATCTCCTACGCTTCGTATATCCGAGCTCTCTTCGCTCCCCTTGGTTCGATTAGTGGTTAATCTCCACGATGACTCTCCTATGTAACCGCTCTTCTTTGAGCGAGTTATTCTCATTCATCATTGTTCCTACAAAATAGAAAACAATTCTCGGAAAAAGCATGAATATGGTTGTGATTGAAAAATTTCGTTATACGAAGATATTAATTCTAGTATCAATTGAATCAATCAAACGAGAGAATTTGATCACAAGTTCAAACAAATCGAGTTCATGAACGTGAATTATGGGTTTTTGATGTTCTTGCATAAAAATTTCTCTATATCGATAAGAATGTAACGTATATGTCTAAGAGGCATAAAATAAGTATTTATAAGTGTAATCTTCGTTTAGGGTTTGATGAGAAATGACGGTTTTGGCCTAGGTGAAGAAACGAGTCGATTTGGTCGTGCAGGGTCCTTGCCGCGGGTGCGGGCCTTCTGGGAGTGGTGAAACGCCTCTTGGCCACGGGTGGAGACTCTCCAGGAGTGGCGAAATGCCTTCTGGCCGCAGCTCCAGCTTCTCCAGGAGCGGCGGGCTTCTCTTCGGGGCAGCTTCATCTGCCTTCAGTAGTTCGGGTATATTTAACGATCCAAACATTGGATTGCCTCCAATCTAATTGCATTTGAAAGCTGGTTGTCTCTACTTTGTTGTGTCCAAATTTGGGGATGATCAGACAGTGAAAAGGTCTTCATTAGCTGCAAGACTTCTTGGCGGTCCAAGTTTATTCAAAAACGTACTTTTGCTCCGAAATGCACTCTTTTATTTCGAGTTACCTGAAAAGTCTTTCAAATCTCCAAAATATGAATATCACTTGAAAACCTTTGAAAACGAATTTAAAACACCTGCAAAAGAATATGAAAGTGATCCATAAAATTGGTCAAAAATCGGTGTTATCACCATGATGCGGGCATTGAGAGGTGTAGCTTATAAACCGTTCACAAGCGTTGAAGGATTCATTTCCGCGTTGTTTAAAAATCGAGATTTTGTTCCTCAACTTGGCGGTCCTAGAAGGAGAGAATAATTTTGCAAGGAAAACTCGCTTGCAATCATCCCATGACGTGATTGACCCTTGAGGAAGATTCTTCTCCCATTGATGTGCCTTATCTCCAAGGGAGAATGGGAAGAGTCTTAGCTTGAAACCTTCCTCGGATACACCTTTCATCTTGGTTAGCCCGCATATCCTATCGAATTGATCGATATGGTCCAACGGGTCTTCCATAGATAGGCCATGGAATTTGTTGCTTTGAACCATATTGATGAACCCCGCCTTCACTTCAAAGTTATTGTTCTCCACCGGAGGGGCTTGGATTCCTTGATATTTTTTATGAGCATTGGCGGCATCACCCGCGCCAACTACGTTTTGAGCCCGTGGAGGATGGTTTGGTGCTCGCACATGCCGGGTGGGTGATGGTGGGTGTTGCATGTGCCCACCATGAGCTTGGCGGATTCCATTGCCACCATGCCCTTGTGCTTGCGCGTTCGCAAATTGCCCATTGTTGTTTCCGACGGGAATGTCCTCAACGTTCTCCATACCCAATCGCACAATGTGTTGTTGTCGTTTCCTTTCTCTCCTTGCTCTACTTCTCTGTGCCAAGAGATTGATATCGTCCCGTGGCTCAACTAGGTTGTTGGTGCCTCGGGAACACGTATGCATACACCTACAAGAGAGAGGTAACAATAAGAAGTGAAAGAGATTAGTAACAAAGATAAAAAGAAAGCTTAATATCAAGAAGATCTAAAATTTTAATGTTGAAAGCTAAACCCAATCGGCAACGGTGCCAAATTGATTGTAAGATTTTTCCTAATCAATTTCTCAAACCCCACTCGTGTCATCGTGGTATTTAAGGTATCAATCCAAATGGGTTTAAATGTCTCAATCACTAATAATGCATAGAACTACTTAATCCAAGCAAATAAGGTTGGTTTTGGAACTAAGTCTAGTTATCTAATTCGAATTAAACAATAAACAAGAACTAGCAACACTAAACGAGATTAAATGCAATAATAAAAGGTGAATCCAAGGATGAGGTTATGGAATTATGGTGATTCTATAGCTAATTTATTATGCCCAATACACAAGCAATGCTAATCCCTAGGTTAAGATTGCTAATTATGACTAATCCTCTCTCAAGGCACTAATCACTTTGCTAATCAATAAATCAAGATCAAATTCTCATTTGTGATAGAATGATTAGCAAGCATTAAATTCATTATTCAAATCAACCAATAAACACCCTAGACATCTACTATCATAGGCTAGGAATGAATATTCTTAACTAAGCTCTTTGGGGAATTTCATCGAACACCTTGTGGGCGTGAAATTCCCTAAAGTCTAGATTGATTATATCTAACTTAATCTAGCATTAAGCACACTTAGATAGAAGGGGATCTATAAACTAAAGCCCTAAGCATCATAAATCAACCTAATCATCACTCTAAATCTACCTCATCCCAAGATTCTAAGTGACTACTTGATATGCTCAATTTAATACCCTAACAGTACTAAAGCAGTAGTCGTAATCTAGTTAGGGGTCGAACACAAGGACTCACAGAAATCACACAATAAATTCTATAGTATCAAGCTAAGCTAAGCAATTCAGGTTTAGCAGAAAACAGAAAATAGTAAACGAGTTGTATTCAATACGGAAAAGATAGGTTCAGGGATATTTCTCAGGAAATCAATGAATGCATAATAAACTAACTAATCAGGGTTCAAGTTACGCACGGTTCTAGAACTCAAATCACTAGAGTATAGTTAACCAACTGTCGTTGCGAAAACTATCAAAATCTAAACTTCAGAATCCCAAATTTCCTTGCAAATCCCTAAGAATAAATCAGCCGTAATTTCAAGTTTGATATGTTCACAAATCAATTAAACCAAATTTCTTTGCGAATAATCAATTTGCTCACCCTAAGTTCTATCAGGTAATTAATTGCACTGTCGTGTCTAATCAATTATCCTAAGATCTAAGTTCTAGGTGATCAATCTAGAATTAGCTATGAGAACAACCTAAGGTGAAGAACTAATTCAGATTATGAACCCTAAATAACTAATCAACCTAGCATTCAAAGAAATCCCTTATGAAAATCCCCAAACCTAACAGGAGATCTACTCAGACATGAAGATTAAATCAATAGACATGTTTGAATAAATACTCTATATAAAATCAGAAAGAGAAACAAAGGTTTTGAGATCTGATCTCGGACGAAGGGATATCAGACTTGTCTCTCACCAAAATCTCTCTTAAACTAAAGCAAAATAAAGCATAGCCTAAACAAGTGGCTGTAAAATCCTATTTATAACCTAAATCACGACTTGGGGTCTTCTTGTAATTAATAAAGACTTATGGGCACTTTTGCAATTCTTCAAGTCTTGGAAAACTCGCGGGTCGTGTCTTGCTGCGATGAGTATCGATCGATACCAGGGGGTATCGATCGATGCTTCTCGTGAAATCAGCTACTCAGCAACACGACTTCAGCTCTTGCTCCAAACTGGTCCAGAAAGCTCCAATAATTCCAATAATGCTCCAAACGTGCTAAGACCTGCAAAAGACTCCAAAATACTATAAAGACTCTATAAAAAGGACTTATATCATGGCTTAAATAGGGTAAAAACCATGATATATCACTACTCACTAATCATGAGGAAACCAACAACTCCCATGAAGGAGATGTTAAATCCCATGATCAAATGATTGGATGATTAAGAAAGAAGAGATGGAAGATAGAAATCAAGAAATCAAACTTAAATTGCATAAACAAAGAAGATGTCTCTTACAAATTACTTAGAACACTTAGAACTCTAAAAATGAGGTTTTTAGCATGAGAAAAAGTTTAGATCAAAGAAAAATTAGGTTTAAAATATTTATAGTGAATAGTGGTGAATCGGGTCAACCCAGGACAAACCGGGTGTTGACCCGGTCAGGTCTGGGCCGAATTGATCATAAAGGTTTGTACCGACCGAGTCTGGGTCGGCACAAATGGGTCGGTACAGCTTTTCTCCTTGCACCGGACGGATGATGTCGAGTGAGATGGGTCGTCATGATGTACAGGGATCGTGATGGATGAGGATCTCGTCGGTTGGTATAGTCGCGCGTTGCATGTCGAGCCGTAGTGCCGACCGAGAGCGGGTCGGTAGAGCTTTCTTGAAGGTTCATGCCGAGTTGCTCCAGACCGGTACAAGAAGACTTCTCGGGTCAGCATTCGTTTTTGTCCCAATACCGACCGAGGTGTGCCGGCTGGGACTGGATCGGTACAAGGCGACGAGAAAACATGCTGAGTGAGGATGGTTGATTTGGGGATAGTGTGCCGATCGAATCCCGCTCGGTATATGTTTAGTTGTGGGTCGGTATTGGCTTCTGCCTCCATACCGATCGAGGATACCGACCCAGGATCGGTCGGTGCAGTCCTCCATAAACTCCTCTTTTCTCTAGCCTTCTTCTCTTGTTCCCAAAGTCGAATGTGCACGGTTCCAAGACCACCAATCTCTTCCAAAACGTCTCCAAGTCCTTAGAAATAACTCCAAAACATGCAAAACTCACTAGGACCTAATGCAAAACACCTTAGACTCTAATTAAGACTAAAATGCTAAGAGAATGCTATGAGACATATGCAAAAGAAGTAAAACATAAGATAAATGAATGCATAGATGATGTAAATTGTGACAATATCAATATGTCTAAGATTAATGGACTTGAGACACTCAACATCAACCAGAGACTCTCCTCACACGGATACAAGGCGCCAACCTCATTTCCTTATTTGACCGAAGAAGTAAAGACTCTACATCAAAGAGAGGATTTGAAACTTAAAATCTCTATATTATTATTTAAGAAGTCATTTAGGTAAATGAACTTTATATTGTAAGTTATTATTTATTATGTCAATAAAAATTAGAAAAGAAAATTGAAATAGAAAATGATATAATTATCTTTCAAAATCATGGAAGAAAATATGGAAAGTATTTGTTTTTCATTAAATAGGATATTTACTATTTAATTTTTAATTATTACGATAATAAAATATTATATATTTTTAAATAATAATAAATCCACATATATTCAAAAAAAAATCTATTTGAGATCTTGCAATATTTTTCACTATAATTTGTATTATATATTATTTGAATATATATCAAAACAAAAATTGAAACGGGTTAATTTTAAGTTTTAGTTCATTGCACTAAAGGAGACAAAAACACTAAATTCTACCATGCTTGCACTAAAGAACGATACTCAAAAAATTGTATCCACTCAATATGCGATTCTTTTGGACAAACATATCAGGGAGATCTACGAGTTGGAGAACACACACAAAATTTCTTCAAAAATATTTACAAAAGCGACAATAAAACATTCATGCCGTCAATTTTCTCATAATTTAAACCATCTGTTACGGATGATAGAAATCGACAGATTACAAGAGATTTCACAGCATAAGAGATTTTCGAAGCCATATGCAGTATTGGAGCAGACAGAGCTCCATGACCAGATGGCGTAATAGCTATATTTTATCAATAATGATGGGACATAGTTGGGAAAGATGTAATAAACGAAGTCACACACTTTTTTAAAACATCAACGCTACGGCCTGGAGTGAATCACACGAACATATGTATGATTCCAAAAATAAAAAAACCAACTACTCTGTCAGACTACAGGCCAATTGCCTTATGCAATGTACATTACAAAATTATCTCAAAACTTTTCGTTAGGAAATTAAAGTCGTATCTGAATCAGATTGTGTATGAATCTCAAGCAGCGTTTATACATGGTCGATTGATTTCAGATAATGTATTAATTGCACATGAATTAATGCATTCTTTGAAATCAAAGAAACGCGTCTCGCAAACCTATATGACCATCAAAACATATATGATCAAAGCATACGATCGGGTGGAATGGTTTTTTATTGGAAGAAACTATGCGTGCTTTTGGTTTTTCTGAATTGTGGATCGGATGGATAATGACAATGGTTCGTTCAGTCAGCTACTCGGATCTAATCAACGGAAATCCACAGGGCTTCATTACTCCAGAACGTGGCCTTCGACAAGGAGACCCATTATCACCATACTTATTTATTTTGTGTGCGAATGTAATGAGTCACCTTCTCGATGTTAAGGTACGAAAAACAAATTAATGGGATAAAGATCATTAATGGCGTTCCATCGATCACACATCTTCTTTTTACCGATGATTCTCTGTTTTTTTTTTGTATTGCTAATCAGAAAAATTGTTTGGCTATAAAGGAAATGTTTCAAATTTATGAACAATGTTCTGGACAAAAAAATAAACCAAGAGAAATCAATGATAACTTTTGGATCTCGTATACCGGGAGACAAAAAAGAAAGATTGAAGAGAGTGCTTGGAATCAATAATCATGGAGGTGGTGGTAAATATATGGGATTACCCGAACAGTTTGGAAGAAAAAAAAAAGAAATGTTCACTAATGTAATCAACCGAGTAAAGGAGCGAACATCAGCCTGGAAAGCGAGGTTTTTATCACCGGCGGGCAAAGAAGTCTTGTTAAAATCAGTTGTCATTTCGATGTCAGTATACTCTATGTCGTGTTTTAAATTACCACAACAAGTTTTCTCAGAAATTGAAAGTACTTTGATGCGGTTTTGGTGGGAAAAAAGTTCACAAGAGCGAGGTATTCCATGGGTTGCTTGGAAAAGATTACAATACTCCAAAAAAATGGCGGATTAGGCTTTAGGGACTTAGCTAAATTCAATGATGCTTTGTTAGCTAAACAAGCTTGGAGGCTTTTAACTAATCTATCATGCTTGTTTTCACGCCTATACAAAGCCCGATATTTCAAAGATACACATTTATTCGATGCTAAAGCTCGGCCATACCATTCTTTTGGTTGGGCCTCGCTTTTAGAAGGTATTAATCTATTGAAACAAGGAACTCGTTCTATAATTGGTGATGGTCGTGATACAAGAATTTACCAGGACAACTGGCTACCGACACATTCTCTAAGACCAACAATATCAGATAATATCAACTTGGAAACACAAGTGTCAGAACTTATTAACGACAACGGACGTACACGTTCATGGAGTGAGATCGCACTAGGTAATAATTTGACGGTTGTTGATCAAGAACTCGCTCTTTCACTTTATTTGGGACAACGAAAAGGAGATGACAAGCTTAAATGGAACTACACAAAATCTGGGTCTTATACTGTAAAATCCGGCTACTGGTTTTCCAGACATATTCACCAACTTCAAATTGGTTTACCGCCGATTCCCAATGTTGATCCAAGTTTAAAAATCAGAATTTGGAACCTTCAAATCATACAGAAGCTAAAACACTTTCTATGGAAAATCCTTTCTGGAGCTCTCGGAACTGCTTCAAGATTAGTTTTTCGTGGTGTTTGTATAGATAGTACTTGTCAAAGATGTTGTACTCACCCGGAAACAATTAATCACATGTTATTTACATGTTCACTCTCAACTTCAACATGGCGTGTTTCAAATTTGCCAATAACATCCTTAAAATATCCCTCACATAATCTTGAGGAGAATATCAAAAATTTATTGGATATACAAAACAATACGGATTTAGCAGAACAAAAGCTTTTGCCGCTTTGGTTAATGTGGCGAATTTAGAAATCGAGAAATAACTTAATCTTCCAAAAAAAAACGAATTAAACCGGGAAGAGATGTTTCGTATGCCATGGCGGATGTGAATGAGTGGATTGAGAATTTAACAAAAGACAAGGAGGCTAACATTCATATTGTTTCTATTCGTAACATCGACCTATTTCTTCTTGGAATTGACCAAAAATAGGGTCATTTAAATGAAATTACGACGCCGCGTACAATCCACATACAAGACGAGTCATCGGAGGTTGGATTGTTCGGGATCATCATGGTTTTGTCAAATTCTGGGGTTCGGCTAATTTACCAAAGGCATTGTCTAGCCTTGAAGCTCAAGGAAAAGCTCTTCTACATGCATTACAAAGTCTGTGGATCATCAGTTTTGAATTGATTTGTTTTGAAGGCGACTGCAAAAACTTGGTTGATCTCATCAAGATATATCAATCATGAATTTGATTAATGATATTAATATGTGACGTTCTAAATTCACAAGTCATGTTATTGCTCATATTAATAGACAATCAAATGAGGCTGCTCACTTACTAGCACCAAAAGGACCTCTGAACGATATCTTTTTCTCGGATTGTATTTATCCACCATTTTGGTTAACCAATACTTTGTATTAAGACTTTTCAATTTCAAATTAATGTAATTATATTTCGTCGGAAAAAATAATATTATTTGAATATATATCAAAACAAAAATTGAAACGGGTTAATTTTAAGTTTTAGTTCATTGTAAAACGGGTTAAGTAAACAGGTTAGTCTGGTTTGACAACTCTATCTATAATAATTAGTTAGACTTATTATAATATTCAAAAAAAAGTTTCATAAATTTCAAAACAATTTTTTTAATAAATTGTCCAACGCTATAGCGGAGATTCAATCCTAGTTATTTAAACAAACAAAAGCCAAGATTTTATTTTTTCAGCCACGCGAAAGAGTAAGTACGGTAAGTTTTATAATTATTTCCCATCAAATTTTCTCTATTATCGTCCTAACTTTTTTTTTCTTTTGATTGTTTGATTTACTTAGTTCATAATTGTCGACTTTAAATTTTAGAGAAATTGTAATGGGTAACAATGGCAAACACGGAAATTAACTGACAGAAAAGCAGATGAATAGCTACAACTGTTGAACTTTTTTGGACCATAATACCCCTACTCTTGTGTGTACAAAGACCATAATACCCCTACTCTTGTGTGTACAAAACAATCTATCCGCCTATGTTTTGTGTCAGAGCGGAGTGCAAAAAAATGAAAAATCTGAAACATCTTCTATTTATCCATTATGTTAAAAAAATTGTTAGGCGCTAGTCGGGCGGTCGGGTTGGGCCTAGCGCCTAGCATACAATCGGCGATTAATCAGGGATTAGTTTTTAATTATTTTTTTATTAAATTTATATTAAAACTATATATATAATGTTGAATATAAAATATTCAACTTTGACGCTCCACAAACATACAAACTTCTCTTTCAAATTTTTTTTATATATTTTTTTATCTGTAATGTATCATCATTGTTCTAATAATCGTCACCAAAAATCAGCCCAAAGTATCAATAACTAATAATAATCACCATTTATTGTTCTTTAAAAAAAAAACAGAATAAGAGGAGGGAGTTGTAGGCTGCAGGTGGGTGCATGGAAAAATCTCGTGGATTTGACTGATCCAATGATTCAAAATCTTCCATTTTCCCGGATTTGACTGATCCAATGATTCAAAATCTTCCATTTTCCCGGATTTTTAGTTTGGGAATTAATGAAAAAAACAGAAAAGAAGAAGTCCCACATCGAAAATCCTGAAAAAACAAGGAGCAGAAGTTCCCTTATAAATACAAGTCTCTTGATTTCTCAATTTACTCAATAAATTAATTAACAATTGGGCCGATGGTTTATAACTATTGGGCCGACTTTTATACAACAGTTCAGACGGATTTCTTAACAATTGGGCCGATATTTTGGGCCTATTTTTAAAAAAAATCGTTAAAAACCGTTGAAGTTGGGGAAAAAATTGGCTGACCGGTTTTCTTCACCGCATAGCAACAAATCGTGGCGATCCTCTGCTGTGCCTAAGCGGCCGATTTTTTGAACAGGGGTTACTTCTCTCTCTTTCTCCCAAAAGAGAAGCTACCACAGTACAAAACAAATCTGCAAGTTCATGAAACAATTGAGACGGCTCGATTCTCCATTTCGAGACTATCGATTAGTAGTCGTTAACAATTGACTGCTCGATTCTCCATTCTATGTCGTGCCCAAAAGAAAAAAAATGGTTGATAAGCTCAAATATATACCCTAAAAGTACTAAGTTGTAGTTGCAGTATATTTAGGGGTCGAACCACAAAGACTCAAGAAAATCACACAATAGACCAAATAGTTTTGAATCAGGCTAAGCAATTCAGTTGAAACAAAAGCAATAAACAATAGAAAATGATGTAAAATCGATGAGAGAATATAGGCCCAAGGTATTTCTCAGGAAATCTATGAATGCAAATAACCAATCAGCCATGATTCAGATTTAGCGCGGTTCTTGAACTCAAATCACTAAGTTATAATTAACCAACTGTCGTTGCGATAATTATCTAAATCTAAACTTCGGAATCCCAAATCTCTTTACAAATTCCTACGAATAAATCAGCCTTAATATCGAGTTTGATGTGTTCACAAATCAACTAAACCAAATCTCTTTGCGAATAATTAATTTGTTCACCCTAGGTTCTATCAGATTACTCAATTGCACTGTTGATATATCATAATTTTTACCTTATTTAGACCATGATATAAGGCTTTTTTATAGAGTCTTTATAGTATTTTGTAGTTTTTTAGAGTTTTTTACAGGTTATAGCACGTTTGGAGCATTATTGGAGATATTGGAGCTTTCTGGAACATTATGGAGCGAAGCAGAGATCCGTGCAGCTGAGACGTCGAAATCACATGAGTATCGATCGATACCCCCTGGTATCGATCGATACCCCTCGAGAAAACAGAAGGATCGCAACTTATTGAAGAGTTGAAGAATTGCAGAATTGGCCCAGAAGACTTTAATATTTACAAGAAGGCCCAGAACGTGTTTTAGGTAATTTATAGGGGTTTTACAGCCACTTTTAGGCTATGCTTTATTTTACATTGGTTTTGTGAGGAAGACAAATCTGAAACTCCCTTCGTCCGAGATCAGATTTCAAACCCTCTTATTACTCTTTCTGATTTTATTGATGATTTATTCAGTTATGTTTATTGTTTCATTATCCATGTCTGAGTAAATCCACTTTAGGTTTAGGGTTTTTTCATAAAGGATCTCTTTGAATGCTAGGTTAATTATCTGTTTAGGATTCACCATCTGAATTAGTTCTTCACCATAGGTTGTTCTCAAAACTAATTCTAGGTTGACGAATCTGGAACTTAGATCTTAGGATAATTGATTAGGCACGACAGTGCGATTAATTACCTGATAGAACCTAGGGTGAGCAAATTGATTATTTGCAAAGAGATTTGGTTTAATTGATTTATGAACATATCAAACCTGATATTAAAGCTGATTTAGACTTTAGGATTCGCAAAGAGATTTGGAATTCCTAGGATTTAGATTTAGATAATTCTCGCAACGACAGTTGGTTAATTATACCTTAGTGATTTGAGTTCAAGAACTGCGCTAAATCTGAATCTTGATTAGTTAGTTTATCTGCATTCATTGATTTTCTGAGAAAAACCCTGGGCCTATATTTCTTCCAATTGAATTACAACACTTTTTAATTTCTGCACTACTTTCAATTACATCTCTTGGCTTAGCTTAATTCGATACTATACAATCTATTGTGCATCTCTGTGAGTCTTTGTGGTTCGACCCCTAGCTATACTATAACTACTGCTTTAGTACTTTTAGGGTATTAATTTGAGCATATCAAATTTGGCGCCGTTGCCGGGGACTACATTTCGCCTTTAGATTTTAGCTGTCGAGTTTCGACTAAGTCCGTCAGTATCGATCGATACTCACTAGTATCGGTCGATACTCCGGCGATATCTTTGTTGATATCGATCGATACCCTCCAGTGTCGATCGATACTCAACGTATTTTTTTGGTTACTTACGTGCCTTGTCTAGTGTTTTGTTTGCAGGTGTATGCATATTCGTGAAACCAGAAGCAACAAGAGCACTCAGCTAGTTGAATTGTCATTGGAACAACTAGCACTTGTGGAACGCATAAAAAGAAAGACAAAGTTAACATCAGGGATGAACAACCCAGTGGTTTTAAGAGCTGATGAAGCTGGAGTCTTGAGAGACCAAGAGGGTCATGTGTGCAATGAGGGAGGGCAGCGACTTGATGAAGCTGGAAACGTCGTTGTCCCTCCTGCTGCTGTTATTGAGATTATCGCGCCAGCTGGGCGCGCCAATGTTGGGAATGCTGCAGGTGATCGAGGTAGGACACTTGGCGAGCATAACAGACCTGATCAGTTCTTTGCAAATCGATCTGCGATTCGCATCCCAACTTTTCAGAGGAATGATTTTGAGCTGAAGCCTGCGTACTACGCTCTTGTGAGTCAAAGTCCTTTCCATGGCTTGCCTCATGAACACCCCATGGATCATATCGAGAGGTTCGAGGATTTGGTCACTGGTATGAAATACAATGGAGTGCTCAATGAGTTCCTCTTCTGCAAACTTTTCCCATACTCTCTTAGTGGGGATGCTGCTTATTGGCTGAACCAGTTGGCTCCCGGTTCGCTAACTACATGGGATGAGACGAAGTATGCATTCCTATGCAACTTCTATGATGATGCGAGATCCGGAGAGCTCATGAACAAAATTTCTCAGTTCTCTCAAGGTCCGATAGAAGTACTCAAGGCAGCTTGGATTCGTTTCAAGTCATACCAGAGGGATTGTTCGCACCATGGTTTCACTCAGGTTCAGCTGCTGGGTACTTTCTACAGAGGGATCGATTGGAGATACCATATGGCTTTGGATACTGCGAGTAATGGGAACTTCAACACCAGGTATCCAGATGATGCGGTTGTGCTGATTGAGAACTTTGCGTCTAGCAATAGCACCAAGAATGCTGATTTTGAGAGGAAGAAGCAAGCTGCAGGAATTGATGGGTCTCAGATTGCTGAAGTTCAAGCGAAGCTGGATATTTTGCTTGGGAAGTCGAAGAAGACTATGCACTTTGCTGATGGAGTCAATAATATCGGTGGAGATGAAATGGAAGATTGTAACTACATTGGTGGTTCTGGATTTCAGGGTCAGCAATTTGGGTACAACAACAACCGAAACTTCAGTAACAACACTCGCAATTACGGGAACTCTTCGTACCAGCCCATCTCTCCAAAGTCCACAGACAATAAGATGGAATTCATGATGGAACAGCTTCTTCAAGGAAAAGAGAAGTTGCAGGGGGATTTCAATGGGAAGTTTGACTCGATGTACATGGATATGAATGGGAAGATCGAAGCCATCAGTCTCTCCCAGAGGAAGCTGGAAACTCAGGTTGCTCAAACAGCAGCAGCTGTAAAGAGGCAAGAAGGTTTTCTTCCAGGGAGAACTGAAAATCCAAGAGCACACGTCAATGCGATCTCCTCAAGTGCAGAAACTGGCGATGAGGATCCTGAAATCGCCAAGGCATCGATCGATACTGAGGCGATTTCTGAGGAGACAACTGAGACTTCGACTGTGGTGCCTAAGGTAGTTGCAGAACGAGTGTATATACCCAGGATACCTTATCCTATGCCTCGTATTATAACAAGGAAGGAATGGGAGGATGCCAGATGCAAGGCTTTGTTGGATAAATCAGTTGTGGAGCTTCCTTTTGATGATGATGTATCTGCCAGGGACGATTCAACAGTGAGAGTATCGATCGATAACCTACCTGGTGTCGATCGATACCCCTCGCAGAACGAGCCAGAAACTGTGAAAACACCTGAGTTGATTGCAGAAAGAGTTCGCAAGCCCAAGAAGCAGAATCCTATTCCTAAACACCTCATAGATCCTATCACTCCAAAGCATATGCGTGGCTTTGAGAAGAGGGTACGAAGGATTCCCCACTCGTTCACTTTTGAAGAAGCTCTAGAGGGCTGGCCTCTGCTAAGTCACTTCAAAGATTGCATAGAAACTGAGGAAGAGATCAAGACACTCTTCATTAAGGCCAGAGGTACACCTCCACTTAGACAGTTGACTAAGAGGGAAGACCCAGGGATCTTCTCAGTTCCATGCTCTATCTCGAGAGTTGAATTCAAAGAGTCTCTCGTTGACTCAGGAGCCTGCGTCAATGTCATGTCCAGGGCAATTGCAGAGATATTGAGAGCTGATATTCAACCTCCAAAGACATCTATCACGTTCGCGAACGATTCCACCTCTCTTCCATATGGGGCAATCGCTGATTTGATGATCACAATAGGAGATTGCCTGGTTCCTACTGATTTTCAGGTTGTAGAGATGAATGGAATATCTCGTACGTAGTTGATTCTCGGAAGACCATTCATGGCTACGGTTGGTGCGATTATGGACACACCCAGCAAGCACATCTCATTCTCATACATTGACAAGGAGGTGTACTACAAAGCCATCCCTATAGGAACTCCCTGACGTGTCTCTTGCATTGAAGATGTCACAGGAGAGACATTAGCAGTTGATCTTTTGGAAGAGCCTCCTGATGAGCCTACTGTCACAGACGTTTCAGCTGAACCGCCCAGCATTCCCAAGGAAGTTGTCAAGAAGGCTAAGGCAACAAAGAAGAAGGTGAAGAGCAAAAGAGTCGAGGATCCCCATGTCACATTGATTCCTCATAAGTGTGATGGAGATTCGATTGAGTACAAGGTGAAGTGCAAAGGAGCCTCGAAACCATTTTCTAAGGCTAGAGTACTTCTTACTTCGGAGCTGAAAGAAAAAGGGCAAGAGTTTGTGGAAGGCATGTTAAGCAGAACTCTGAAGCTAGCAATGTCAAGTTATGGAGCCTGTTTTGGTGCAAGCTCTCACTCTTATCCAGCCTGAAGGGCGTTACAGTCAAGCTATTGACGTTAAACGATCGCTTGGTGGGAGGCAACTCACTGGTGAGTCTATATATATAAGTATTTTATTTTTATTTTTCGTTTTGTGTCAGGATAAACAAGGAGCAAACTCGAAATCGCCTGAGTGTCGATCGATACCCTACGCGATTGAGAAAGGTTCATGTTGATTTAAGTCTGGTATCGATCGATACCAGGTTGTGTGTCGGTCGATACTCAATGTTCCAGCAATGTAACTTCTTGTTTTTCCCAATTTTATTATGTTCTTTTGTTTTCTTTCACTGACTCTAGGCTAGATAACACTAGGGACAGTGTTGTTCAAGTCTGGGGGAGGTGTCTGCTGACATTGTTTTTGTTTTTCTTAGAGTCAGTTGTTTTATCGAGTCAAAAACGTTTTATTGAGTCAAAACTTGTTAGAGATGATGATCATGTGCTTGAACCTATTGATATGATTTTGTTTTTGAGTGCACAGTGTTACACGATCGGTTCTAGATCGACTAATGAAAAATCCAAAGACTGACCAGTTGACTAGAAAACATCCATGTCTCCAGCAGAGTTCTTCTGAGGCCTGAGCCAAATTTTGCACTTCATCAATGTGGTTAGTGTTTAAAGAGCTTGATTCATCATTCATATCTGATAAAGGAACCCATGTGTTTAGAGTTATGGTATCTCTCTCCCCTGTTATAAGTTGATAAATAAGAGCATAAAAGATTGAAATGATTTTCTTCTGAGTAGAGGGTTAGGAAAATTTCCAGCGATCCCATTATTCTACTTAAGAGGGAATGATCACACAAAGGATTGGAAGCGAGGCTAGGATTTTCCTATGATGCCATTATTCGCCTACAACCTTTGATACATAGAGAGGGAAGAACCGGGGATTCGGTGGCAAACACCATCAATACTCGCGTTTCGGACCTTGGTATGTATATGCAGATCTAAAAAAGAGAACACAATAAGAAATAAGTCTGGGGAAGAGAAATAAAACCAAAAAGTGTGAAAAATGGTGGTTCCTTGTTATGATATTGTATGGTAAAGAATCTAGAAGGTTCTTGAACATTGGCTGCAGCGATGAAACTGGCGATGAGGGCTTTATTTGAACAATGCTGTGGGATAATGTGTGGAGTCTGGGAAAGCTGCGAATCTCTACGGAGAAGTACATGGTGGTTAGATAAAAAGCTGATTTGGTGACATTTGGGTACTTGGAAAGAGGGTCATTTCGATGGTTCATGAACAGGTGAGTCTCTATGTTTTCAAACCTCTTTCTCTGGTTTAGTCTTCTATTTGCTTGAGGGCAAGCAAAGGCTAAGTCTGGGGGAGTTGATATATCATGGTTTTTAAGGAAACAGAAGGATCGCGACTTATCGAAGAGTTGAAGAATTGCAGAATTGGCCCAGAAGACTTTAATATTTACAAAAAGGCCCAGAACGTGTTTTAGGTTATTTATAGGAGTTTTACTGCCACTTTTAGGCTATGCTTTATTTTGTATGCTTTATTTTACATTGGTTTTGTGAGGAAGACAAATCTGAAACTCCCTTCGTCCGAGATCAGATTTCAAACCCTCTTATTACTTTTTCTGATTTTATTGATGATTTATTCAGTTATGTTGATTGTTTCATTCTTCATGTCTGAGTAAATCCACTTGAGGTTTAGGGTTTTCTCATAAAGGATCTCTTTGAATGTTAGGTTAATTATTTGTTTAGGATTCACCATCTGAATTAGTTCTTCACCATAGGTTGTTCTCAAAGCTAATTCTAGGTTGACGAATCTAGAACTTAGATGTTAGGATAATTGATTAGGCACGACAATGCGATTAATTACCTGATAGAACCTAGGGTGAGCAAATTGATTATTCGCAAAGAGATTTGGTTTAATTGATTTGTGAACATATCAAACCTGATATTAAAGCTGATTTAGACTTTAGGATTCGCAAAGAGATTTGGAATTCCTAGGATTTAGATTTAGATAATTCTCGCAACGACAGTTGGTTAATTATACCTTAGTGATTTGAGTTCAAGAACTGCGCTAAATCTGAATCCTGATTAGTTAGTTTATCTGCATTCATTGATTTCCTGCGAAAAACCCTGAGCCTATATTTCTTCCAATTGAATTACAACACTTTTTAATTTCTGCACTACTTTCAATTACATCTCTTAGCTTAGCTTAATTCGATACTATACAATCTATTGTGCATCTCTGTGAGTCTTTGTGGTTCGACCCCTAGCTATACTATAACTACTGCTTTAGTACTATACTATAACTACTGCTTTAGTACTTTTAGGGTATTAATTTGAGCATATCAACTGTCGTGCCTAATTGATTAACCTAAGATCTAAGTTCCAGATTCGTCAACCTAGAATGAGTTTTGAGAACAACCTATGGTGAAGAACTAATTCAGATTATGAACCATAACTAATCGATTACCAGCAATCAGAGAAATCCCTATGAGAAAACCCTAAACCTAAGATGGATCTACTCAGACATGCACTACAAGAAAACACAGTTTTTGCGACTACCAAAATAGTCACAAAATAGTCGCAAATGACTGGTTTGCGACCATTTTGCGACTAAAAAAAATAGTCGCAAATAATTGGTCGCAAAATACAGTTGTCGCAAAATAGTCGCTCTTTTACAACTAATATGTGACTAAAATATCAGTACTAATTTACAGATTGATTTGCGACTATTTGTATAAAAAAGAATAAAAAAAAAACAAAAAGAAATTAAAACAAAAAAAAAATATTTATTAAATTAATTAAATACAAAATTAAAAATAAAATTAAAAAATGAAAACAGATCTGCAATTTCCTCTCCGTGGATGCTCCGATCTGCTCTTCTTCTCCGTGGATGCTCCGATCTGCTCTTCTTCTCCGACGAGCAACATCACCCACTCCGGCGAGCAACATCACCCACTCCACCCCATGCCTCGATCTTCTTGTTCTTCTCTTTCGCCGCCGGGAAGCTTCTCCTCCGCGGTGCATCTGCTTCACCACGAACCTGCTCCTCCGCGGTGCATCTGCTCCACCACGAACCTGCTCCTCCGCGGCGCATCT
>PKML01043788.1:340917-358384 GCA_002933935.1 Eutrema yunnanense
TTTAGGGTTTATAATTTAGGATTTATAAAATGATTATATTTTAAAAATTGTAAGTGTTGAAGTTTTTTTGTATATTATTTTATGTTTATTTATTTTATGTTTTTGTATATTATTTGATGGTTTAGAGTTCAAAATTTAGGGTTTAGATATTTTTTGTATATTATTTGATGTTTATTTAAAAAAAATCGAGTGGAGTTGCTAAATCGAAGCAAATCAGTCACAAATTTGGGACTACTTTTGCAAGTCCTTAAACAGTCGCAAATAAGCGACTATTGTCTGACTACTTTTTTTAGTCGGTAATATGTGACTATTATGCCTCTGCATTATGAGTAGTCGCAAATCAGTCACAATATCGTCCTTTTTTTTGCGACTAAAAAAAGTAGTCGCAAAAAATAGTCACAAAAACTGTGTTTTCTTGTAGTGATGGAGGATGAAACAATCAACATAACTGAATAGATAATTAAATTAAACAATAAGAAAAGAGTAACAAGAGGGTTCGAAATCTTCTCTCAGACGAACAGAGTTCTGACTTGTCTCCCTCACAAAGCTCTCTCTCAAAACCAAAGTAAAAATAAAGCGTAGCCACCAAAGTGGCTGAAAAACCTAATTATAAAGCTAAAACACGCTTTGGGGTTTCTAATAATTATTAAAGTCTTATGGACCAAGGTGCAAACTTCAAACTTGTAAAAAGTCACGTTTCCTTCTTCCTGAAGTCGGTATCGGTCGACACCATTACTGGTATCGATCGATACCAAGCTTGTGTGTCGACTCTTTTGCTCGCCAGACTGGACTGTCTTCACGAAAACTGGCATAACTTTCGATCGCACCGTTGGAATGGCCTCAAACCACTTCCAAATGAAAGCTAATCCATTGATCTGTCTTATATCCAAATTTGAGCTCAATCCATCGGTGGAAAGTTCTTCAAAGAATGCCAAACTAGATTCCAAAATACTAGAAAGACTATAAAAAATACTTATATCATGGCTAAAAAGGGGTAAAAACCATGATATATCAATGGTCTTTTTGATTCCTGACGAGATACATAGATCTTGTTAACACCTAAAGCATAACCAAAGTCGGAGCAGTTATGATTAGTGTTCGGTTTGCGGCGGCTATTCTTGTTTGTTTATTACCGGTGGCGGGTTTGTCTTACGGTTTTCCGGTGGCCCTGAAACTGGAAAGAGCGATTCCGGCGAGTCACGAAATGGAAATCAGTCAGCTTAAGGCACATGACAGAGCCAGACACGGCATGTTGTTACAGTCACTAGGCGGAGTGATAGATTTCCCTGTCGACAGAACTTTTGATCCTTTCATTGTTGGGTAACCTAAAGTCATCTTTCTCTCCTCTTTTTTTCTGGGGATTCATCGATTCGATCGATTTTGATTACCTATTCGATACAATATTTGAGTAAATCTCAGTCATTGTCTGCTAATCTTTCTTATTTCTCTTATGTCTCAATCAAAAAGTTCTTTTTTTGTTTTGTTGTGTTTTGCTCAATTTGGTGTTTGATGTTAAACAAATTATACTACACGAAACTGCGATTGGGATCTCCTCCAAAAGACTTGTATGTACAGGTTGACACAAGAAGGGATGGAGATGCGTATGCGAATCATGAGCTAGATTCACACCTAGGAACTTGTTAATTAGAATCCTTCTCTTTGTTCATCCTCATCTTTTCTCTGCATCCCGTAAAGAAAATCATAAATTTGTGAAAAAAGCAAGATCAAAATTTTGTGTAAAAGACCCACTCTTAAGCTAAAAAAACAAAAACCCAAAAAGAACAAGAAGCAGAAGATTTGGATTTTTATTTCCTGTAATGGAAGGTTCGTGCTTGTGTTCATAGCTCTTTCCAAATTTCTTTTTATCCGAATTCTCTAGATTTATTCGAATTCTCTCTAGATTTGTTAAAAAGAACAAGAAGCAAACCCTAGATTTATCTGAATTCTCTCTCGCTTTGACTTGAATTTGCTTCTCGAGAACTGGATTTAACACTAATTTATTAAACCTTACTTGTGGTTCGTCTTGGAAGCAGCATTTATCGTATTGCTGATTTGCCGTTGGAGCGGAATGGCGATTACGCAGCACGACGCAGCGACTTTGGTAGCAGCAACGATTACGGAATGCAAACACGGAAACGGGAAATCGAAGGTGGATATCTGGTCTTCGTGATTTCATGATCTTGTCTTCGTGATTCCATGAACTTGGGTTTGTTATACCCGAAAGAAACTTGCTTTCGAGAATCTTAAAAACCGACTGCCAGATCTTTGTCTTCATAATGGATGTTGGTCGTTAACGTAGTTATCCGTATATACTTGCCGATGTTAAATTGAATTGTTAACTTGACTTGTTTAACGATGTGAACATGTTAACTTTACTTGTTAACTATGTTATATGTTAAATTGAATTGTTAGCTTGACTTGGTAACGATGTTTACATATTAACTTTACTTGTTAACGATGTTATATGTTAAATTAAATTGTAAATTTGGCTTGTTAACAATGTCTTACATGTTAACTTTACTTGTTAACGATGTTATATGTTAAATTGAATTTTTAACTTGACTTGTTAAAATGTTATACGTTAACTCAAATTATTAACTTGACTACTATATAATATATTGTTATAATTGTTATTGTGTCAATTACATAAGAGAATCATTAAATATTAAACATTAATCGGCATGACCAAATAAGCACATTAAACATTTTGAGTTATTTTAATATTTTTTTATCTAATAATGTAATTTTAGATTAAGTAATGGAGATTACTTTTAATTTTTATAAATTTTTAAGTAATATATGCTAACTTTGTTAACTTGCTAACTTTGCTAAATGCTAACATTAAATCGAAGGCGTGAGCAAAAATTATACTAACTTTATTAGCAGTTGTAACTGCTAACTTTCATCGTTAACTGTTGTAACTGTTAACTTTCATCGTTAACTGTCTGAGACCTAGTGAATTATATATTTTTATAGAAAATGTTAGTACTAACCAGATAACCAGGTTAACGCATTATCTGTCTAACTATATATATCAACTATACTATGCTAACTTTGTTAATTTGCTTACTTTGCTAAATATCTACTAACATTAAATCGAAAGCGTGAGCAAAACTATGTTAACTTTATTAACTTTGCTAAGTTTATGATTTAGTTACCCGAGAAGCAAATTTACAATTACCAACCACATAATATAATTGGCAAAATTCTTTATTAGATGTGGGACCCATCGTCCACAAAGAAAATCTCTCCATTGTTTTACATTTAATGTCTTTGTCGGACATTTAATGAAACTTGCCAACCCAATTCTGCTGACATCATCTCTTGTAGGGGCAAAACGGGCAAAAACTTTTGTCATCAAGAGTCAAAACTTATTTGTCTTGGTCAATTGTCATTTTCCTAATAATATGGTCAACTGACTATATATACTTAAATCACCCTTAATTTTATTGAGTAGATTTGTTTTTCAATTTTCTTTATTTTGAACCAAGAATGTAAGTGGTTATAAAGCCCACCGTTTGTATCATTATTTTGCACGATGAAATAAAAATAAACCCTTTATTTTAGCAAAGCCTTGTGTGATGCTTTTCTCTCTTTGCTCTATCGAAACCAATACTTCCAAAACATTGAGTATGAGTTGTATCAAAGGTCATCCGTAGCCTTTATGGTGCTCATCGATCCACCATCTATAAATTCATCTGCTCCTTTAGATCTTTTACATTTGAGCTTGTAACAAAGTGAGAATCTCCTTTGGAGATTGTATCATGGAAACAAACGATGACAATGCGTCATAACGCATTCTCATGAATTTTTTTTGAATCCTTGATACGAGGACATGGTTGCATATCAAACTGGTTGTGCGGTTACCACTTGACTCGTGATCCATTCTATACCGAATGAGGTGGCTACATCACCCAATAATTAGATGGTCTAAAAACTGTTTGCTATCTCTGACATGGACCAATTATAAGATCAAAGATCATGGTGGCCTGACTCAAACCAGTCTAAGAGAGGATTGCCTTATCCGTCATTCGTCTGCTACATGCACATCTAGCTAATAACTAACAACGTTGGCCACGTCGGCGAGTAATAAGAGTCTAAATGTCAGGTGGCCTTACCAGTTGAGTTATTCATACTATTGTAGAATAGACCCAAATCTCTATAAAAACAATCTATAAGTCCAAACTAAGCAATGGTGCTAAAAGATATGGACCTTAACTAATTCCACGTGATGCTAAGCAATTCGCCTAAAGAAATGATATTTAGCCCCAACATAAGATATTGTGAATGGGAACTTCAATTCTTGGGCTATTCTGAAATGTCATGTGTCTAAAGACTGGTTTAGCCAAGTTTTTTCTGATAATTCAAAGTGACATTTTATGATACTATTTTGCTATTATTTACTTCAAACTTCAGAATCAACATATGCATTTACTCAGCAAACCCTGAAAAGCCTTTAGAAAAGTTTAATGGATCTCGAGTTTGAACGACAGGTTGGCGAAAAATTAGCTATCACATGCACGAGACTCATGTCATAAGTTTTTGGACATGAAAGAAAAGGACAAGCCACTAGGTTGTTGGGAGGAGGACAGCCAAAATTTAGCGAACGACCAGTTTAACTAAATATTTACTAGAAGTTAACAAACACAAAAAGAAATTACTCTATAAAGAAACTACAGGAAAATGCATCGGGTATATATCCCAATAGCTTTTTCAGGACACCCCAACAATGGTCGTGTGGATATTCTATAAACAAACAAAAAAAAATGCAAAAAAAAAATGAGAACAATTCTTTGCAAGTAGGGTTGCTCTTGAATGTGAATAGTCACTTTCTTTTCTCACATGAACACTCTCTCAGGTTGGCTCACAGGTCGGCGAAATATAAAATTCAACTGCAACAAATTCATTAAATAAAATAGGCTAATAATTACTCGAAAATGCATTAATGAATTTCCAAAATATATATATATATATATATATATATATATATCACTTAATATATTAACTAAAGGGTGACGTTTTCGCAATCATACCAATTACAATGGGATCGATAGAACCCCAAAAAAAAACAAAATTAATTATGGATTGGTAGTTATATGGGGTTTAGTTTTTTTTTATTTTTTTTTTTTTATGGGGTTTAGTTTATAACCGACGCAACCTCTTTTTGTTGACTTTATATATCACAAATATATCGAAATATTACACAATTTATGTCAACAAGTTTCACTTAACTTTTTTGGAGAAAGAAAGTAATTCTAAGCGAATATTTTAATTTTTCTCTCAAAAGGTATAGCAAGTTGTGGAGACAACCATTGGAAGTAGTACATGGCTGCATGCATAATGTGACACACTTCTCTTTTCTCTTTAAAGAAACTAAAAGACAAGAAGGAAAAAAAAAAAGGAACTTCTACACGAATCTAGTCCATTAGATTCCTTTTGTAATATCAAAAGAATATTTTACAGTAATTTAGACAATTGCTGGTTAGTTTACCATTCTATCATATAAATTAAAGGTGGTTAGTTGTTTTTTTTTTTTTGGCTAAAAGTTGGTGGTTAATTAGTTGTTACCATTCTACTAATTGAATTCACTGGTTCGTTTTTTCTTCGTCGATGTATCAGGTTTTTACCACTACAACATTTATTTAAAATTCAGATTATTAGATGTTTAAGGTTTTATTTAATACCATTTTTAAGGATTTTTTTTTTTTAAGGATCAAATTTAAAGAATTCTTCATCGAAAATAGTCCAAAAATAATTCAAAGAGGAAGTCATTTTTTGAGTTAAAAATTACAAAGAAAATCACTTTTGACTCTTGAGACATTTTTAGTAAGTGTAAAGTCTCTTCTATCCCCACAAATTTTGAATCTTGCCGTGCATGAGTTCAAATTAAAAATCTGAGTAAATATAAATATTATTCCCCATCTAATTTGTTTTCTAATTTTTTATAATATGAAAGACATAAATCAAATATTTTTGCTATAAAGGATGATAATTCTATTTTTGCTACATTTTAAGACCCATTTTATTATAGTTTAGTGTGAAACAAGAAATCTAAAATAAACAAGAAATTTGGTCATGCTAAATTCATATCGACATGGACATGAAAATGTGGACAGAAAGTCATATTGTCTATGTAAATATGTCCATTATTATTCTAAAAATAGTTCATGCTATCATGTCCATGACACTATTGATTCATTATTTGTCTATGAAAATATGTGCATTCTCCTTTGAACTACTTTCGAGAATAATAACACGAATAATCAATGCGTGGGCAAGTTTATGTGCACCAATTGTAATGGACATTAATCATTGGTGGACGGATATTTGTGGACAATTACGTGTGGATGATGAATTGAAAGAGAAGAAGACAAAGTTGAACAAAAGAAGACACAGACATTCCGAAGATGGACGTTAGTATGTAGTGTAGATGGTCATGTGTGGATATAGTTCTTGATATTTGCAAGTAAATTACTTATGAGTGGTATATGACTTTAGAAACTTTCATGGTATTGCAATCAATGTTAACTTGTAATGCAATCAATGAGAAGAAACAAACAAAATGATGAGAGAATCTAGCTAACCATAGCAATGTACACACGTAATTGTTCACGTTTTCATGTACATATCGATCTGAATTTCATATGTTTAGATTTTTTTTTTTTAAGATTTCTTGTTTCACATCAAAACTATAGCAAAATGTATCTTAAAATATTGGAAAAATATAATTATCATTTATTGTTACCAATTTTTTTTTTATGTTTTTCACATTATAAAAAAATAGAAAACAAATCAAGTGGGGTAATGATTATTTTACTTATATTCTTGATTTTCTAACTTATTCACGATCTTACATCCATCATTTTTGTGACCATGGGACCATGGAGGCAATTTCGGATTTACAAAATATGAATAGTGGAAAAATGTGCCCCAATAGTTGAATGTGATTTTTTTGTAAGAAAAAAATGCAAAAAAATGACTTATAGTGTAATTGACTCTTAAAATTGAGAAAAAAGGAGCATCAAATGACAGAATTCTTGATTGGCCATTTATTGAAATAAAAGAAAGAAACTAATATGCCTTATGCAACATTATATTTCGTCGACGGAATCCAGGTAAATATTTGCTTCCAATAGTTAAAAAAAAAGAAGAAAACTAGCAAATTAAGTAATAACCAGTAATCATCAGAAAGAAGATTTTAAATATAAAAAAAATCTCACCGAGGAGAAATGAAATTTAGAAATCAATTATGCGTTGGTGAAGCAGTGGCGACAACTCCGAGTTTCTGAAGATTGAGATTGACGACAGTGTCCACAAACATTTTGGTGTCCTCTACTGTGTTACCCTCGGGAATATCAACGGTGTAAGATTCAAGAACTACCGTGTAGACCTTGCCGGAATCTTGATTCAAGAACTCGTTGACCGAAGTCACCGATTTGTAGTTGTTAAGTCGGTGCTCTCCGCCAACAACCCTGAAGCTTAGGACACGGTGGTCGTCGTCGAGAAACTCGAGCCGCTCGGTGCTGGTGGAGGCTGGTATGCCGGAGATTACAGTAACTTCCCGGACGCTTCCTACGCCGCCATCGCCGGAGACTAGGCGGCAGCTTTTGATGAAGTGTTTGTAGCGTTGTGGGTTGTCGAAGCTGCGGATGAGAGGCCAAACCACGGAGGCTGGGGCGTCGATGCGATGGGTTATGAGAGAGGTGCAAGTGGTTGGGTCCGGTTCGAATTTGTGGTAAGTTTTGATAACTGGTTCGAGGGTTTTGTGCTCCTCGTCGGTTAGGCCTCTGACGACCGGTGAGGAGCTCATGGTGATGAGATCACACGTGTGGCGTGCGTGTGTATGTGTGTGGAGGGGGAGAGAATTAGGGTTCGATGTGAGAGAGAGAGAGAGAGATAGTTTTCTTGTTGGAGATTGGGGGGTTTGTGAAAGAGATGATAATAAAAGACAGTTATTTTTTGGGAGCTATTGGTTTTTATCTTTTAAATATTTCTACAAATCTCAAATCCAGCACTGCTTTTCTGTGGACGGATTTATCCCTTTGTATTTGTATATTGTTCATCAAATAGAAAGACCCATCTTATTATATAAAACACAATATTTCAAAGTTACTAATTCATTTGATCGTGACTCATGATTTTGATATGTGTAAAAAAAATTATAATTAAATTTTGACACATAATCTATATATTATAGTGTTTACGAAGTGATTTTGGCTGAGATTAAAAGTTGATATTTCTGCAATTAAATTAATACCATTAATGAAAATAATATATTTTGATTGGTCGTTTTATTTAATTAATCCGTTATTAAATAGAAAAATAAATAATCCGTAATTAGAGAAAACGAGATGTGGATCAGGGCGTGGCCTGAAGGGAAGCGGCCCAAGCCCATGTTTTTTTTGGCCGACAATCATATTATTATTTGCGAAGTGATTCGGGCTGTGTTTGAAAGTTGAGATTGTTAAATTACGCTTATGCCATTAATGAAATCACCCTCCCCTAAATCGAGTTATTCTATTTAATTAATCAGGATTTAAAAAAGGATTTATACGATTAAAAATTGGAATATGACATATTTGTTTCGTTGTAATCCGAAACGGAAGTTTTTCTCATCGTAAATAATTAAATCTTTGATTAATGGAAATATAATGTCGTATATGTGTTTATCGGCTTATATAAAAAAGAAAAATGTGTTTATAGTAATCATAAATAAATATTCTCTTACGACGATAATTATCGTTATAAAAAAAGAGGCATAAACGCCTAAATCCTAGATCGTTTTTTCTTATAAATACTTTGCGTCTCTTTTCATAATCATCATGTTCTCTTTTTTTCTTTTACGTTTCTGTGATAGGGTTTAGTCAATTTTTTATTCTTCGATAGTTTCGTCTAGCATGTTTCTTTATTTGCACGCTAACCTATCTATGTGTTCTTATGAATACAGTTTTGCTCATCCATCGAAAGTTATGATCACTTGGGAGGTTCCCCGCACGTCATCGGGTACTTTTTGTGGCTCTGTCATTTATATTTTAGATCATTTCTTATATTTTTTTGTTTTTGGTGTTAATTTTATTGGTTTTACTGAGCAGTCTTTTTCTAAAGATTGTTGTGACGGTTCGGATCACCAGACTCATCTCTTTAGTTCCGACGTGAAACAAATTGATTGAACGAATTATCGTTTGGTTACTCCTTATGTTTTCGCTGATATTGCTAAGAAAAAAGGTTAGAATTTTGTATACTTTCTCTCCCGTTTGTTTTTATTTTTCTTATTTGTGGTTTATTTTAGGGTATACATGTCGTTTAACTTGGGACTCGGGGCTTGAATCTTGGCGTGTGCGTCACTATAATCCGATAATTGAAGGTTGGTCGTTGTGTTTATCCTTTTTTGTTTGTTTGTGTTTGGTTGTATAGTTTTGTTTTTTAATATTTGTGTGTGTGTGTTTTTTTTTTTTGGGATGTAGATCAACCTCTGGTTATTCCTATTTACAAATTTTGACCGTTAGAATTCCACTTACAACAGTTTGGCGCTAGAAGGAGGGGGATAGGTCAGTTTAACTCCAACTGAGAAGACTCAAGATGGCCGAGCAAGCTTTTTACCATTCAAAGGGGGTTCCATCAGTCTCCAAAAAATGGGTAATGAGAGCAAGACACAATGAAAAAGCTTATTGTCGGGCCCATAAAACAAGGGGGCACGACACTAAGGATTGCTGGAAGTTAAAGGCATTCCTCCTAGAAAAGTATCTAGCCAGCGAATTCTCTGATTTGATGTTGTCACCGCGGCAGAGCGAGACAATGAATGAAGCTTCGCCTGCAAGAGCGGTCAATTTCATCTAACGGGATTATCCTGAGAAAAAAGTCAATTCTCTAACTAAACAATCCAAACAACTCTCAAGGTGATACTCTGGTGATAACACTAGAAATTGGTGACTACGACGTCACAAGGATCCTGGTTGATAATGGGATAGTCAAAGAACCGCAAGGTCTTGCTATATGGCCTGTCACAAGTTACAAGCCAGATCAAAGTTAGTAAGGGACAAGCTTATTTTCAAAGGCGGGGGTATTTATAAACTTGATAAAGGTGCTATCGGAAGAAGAAAAAGAATTATGAAGCAAAACAAAGGAAGACGTCTTTACCTTGGTGACATGGACCTTAACCTCGTATGCCCTTGTTGATATTAAAAAATTCTCACAAATCCTTGTTATAAAAAACAACTAGGTGTCTAACCCGCGCCGTCGATATCTCAAAACCGAATAAAAAACACAACGATTAACTAACTAAAACCAAATAAAAATAAAACATGTATTGAGATCAACGAATTGAAAATAGAGCAACAACAAATGACCAATATGAATCAATGAACTAAAATCACAAAAACCAGAACCAATGAAGTGTGTTAAAATAACAAAAAAACAAAACTACGACAAACGCGAATTCTTATAGATATTCTGAAACACATCTTTGTAGACAACATTCATTGTCTTACGTTGTGGTTTACCATTCGAATCGGTAATTAGAATCTTCAACCCTTCCCTTGACGTAACTCTAGAGACAGCAACATAAAGCTGACCATGACAAAACACAGGCCTAGGTAAGTACAATCCAACTTTTTTCAGAGTTTGACCCTGACTTTTATTTATTGTCATAGCAAAAGCTATAGCAATGGGAAATTGCCTACGCCGCATCCTAAAGGGGAACCTTGCTTCCGGAGGCGAAACAAACATTCTAGGGATGAGTACCTTTTTGCCGACTTTATCACCGCTTATAAGGCTAGCTTCGATAACATGTTTTGCCAACTGAGTAATAAGCAATCTTGTCCCATTACATAAACCACCTCGAGGGTCAATGTTCCTAAGCAACATGATCGGGGCACCAATCTTCAACTTTAAACAGTGATTTGGCAAACCAGACACCTTGATACTGTTTAGATATTCCTGAGTATAAACTATATCATCGATCTTGCTTGTGTCTGAAGTATCAATGCTATCAGAACTAAGATATTCATGCTCAGCACCTGGATTCAAAATTTAAAAAGTTATATCGAATGGAATCCAAAGTCATAAATATTCTCAATAACACACTAAAATTACCTGCGAGCTCTGACAACATAAAATCATTTATAACATCAACATCTTGATTACGGAGACTCATAATAGCCCTTTCTTGAAAAAATTTAGGGTCACGTGTCTTTGCATACATTCCTCCGTAAATCTCTGTTACAATATTTTTCACGGGCTCACCATCTCCAGTTATCAATAAATCCGATGGGATATCGATCTCAACTTCTCCGGTATTGGGCTCACTAATTTTTCCATCACCGATATCCAATATCCATTTTGCAAAATCTCTTAACCCTTGATCGACAACACTACCAGTGCCACGAAGAAGCCTCATATTCGTTTTTAGCTCCAAAACCTTGCAATCAGACCAAATAGGAGAAGAATTCACAGTCGCCAATATAGTCTCCGAGCTATTACCGCCAACAATAACAGGTAAAATCTGCCTAAAATCTCCGCCCAAAACAACCACTTTACCACCAAATACCTTATTACACTTTAATATATCACGCATAGTCCGGTCGAGCGTCTCGAAACAATGTCTGCTCATCATCGGAGCTTCATCCCAAATAATAAGGCTAGCTGCTTCAAGTAATTCTGCTTGGTGCGACCCAGCACTTATCGAGCACAAGGTATACTCGTTGACAACGATCGGTATCCCAAATCTAGAATGAGCCGTTCGACCCCCCTGTAGCAATAATGCAGCTATCCCACTCGATGCAACATTAAGGACTATACGACCTTTAGACCGGAGCGCAGAACCCAAAACACTCCACAAATATGTTTTTCCTGTTCCACCATAACCATAGACAAAAAAGAAACCACCGGTATCACCATTAACCGCGTACATTATCTCATCGTAAACACGTCTCTGCTCATCGGTAATTGTAGAGAACAACCTCGCATGATCAGCAGCCAGTTTATCACAATCATAGTTCTGCTCATCAAGTAAAAATTGGTTAATGTTCTTATACCGAGCAATATCGCCCGGGACAGGCATCGATCCTTTATAATTAGACAAAGAATGACCGTTCCTCCGCATATACTTTTCAATCTCTGACAAAGCAAGATTCTTCAAATGGACTTCGCTTATTACCAGACCTGTTTAAAACGAAAGTTAGACACAAAATTAAAAACAAAAATAAAAATTAAAGAAGGGGTTAAAAACGATCATACTATTATTGTTCTCTTTGCGCCTCAGCATGCATACGAAATCTTCGGTTAATAATTCCCAAGTAGCATTCCAAACGTTGATAGGAACTGCCACACTACTCGAAAGTAGCATAATGGCAAATAATTTACGTAAGAACTTTCCTGAACCCCAAAAACTTGCTTCTTTGATGCCATCAATGTATTCTTTATCATCGTCTAACAAACCAAGGGCATAGCATGCTTCCTGGAATGTAGCATATAGAACACCTTTAACCGTTTTGAGCTCATCAAAACTTCTAGGCCCTTTGATGACGTTTAGCAGAATCCTCAGGTGATATGCGTCTGTCAAAGGCGGTGGTACATATGTAAGCCTGCCTATGGCAAAACCTTGCCGACGAACTTTCCATACCCTGAGTTGCGTAACCCAAACGAACATTGTCGGAAAATCTGCGTAAGTTAATGTACGTGCCAATGCATATTCTCGATTGGCTTCCATCCAAGCTAAGAACTTTGACTGACCTATCGATGGTCTATTCAGAACGTCATCAACATTGTCATCTTCGTGATATATAAGTAATTGCTGACCAGGAAGATGAAACGAAAGTTTAACAACCGGAGTAGTTCGATAGTGCGTAGGAAAAGCAAGAATCCTCCAGGTGGCTTCACAAGCCGAAATATACCTACAATCGTCACACCGGAGAGAACAAATATATAATAATTTTTGAAAACGTGGTGAGCATCAACATAAAGAATTTGAGAGAAACACCTACAATTATAATAATTTTTAACATCATCTTCGGAGATAACGGGGTTACCATCCTCATCTTCAATGGCTGCCCTAACATAATCCAGACCTTTGTTTATATATTTAAACAGGTACTTGATTGACCTCGTCTGATTGCACCACTCGATGTTAATATGAGCACGATAACGCTTCATAAGATTTTCATTGTAAGGTACAACATACCTATTGTCACACTCGAAACCTTTCTTCAACACAGTTCGCGAATTGTCCCGACGTGTATAAATAGGAAATCCAGCATCTGTACTATACGACTTTGGAAAAAATTTAGTACACCTCCTATCGCTCATACAGACGTTTTTTGGATTGGCTTCACCACATGGCCCATGTATCATTAAATCGCCAACAATTTCATACAAATAAGGATCTAAATCCTTATCAGGGATTTCGGCCGATATAAATTTATCAATGTCCTCACCCGTAGGTAACCTAGAATCAGGATGCAAGAAGACAACCATATGAGCATGCGGCAATCCCCTTTTCTGAAACTCAATGGTATACATTGCTGAAAATAGACAAATCATAAAAACGGAGTTAGCAAAACTCGTATTATATGCGATTATCAAAAGCAACTCAACATGGATAATAATACAAATACAAAACGATTTAACATGTCCACGCCTAAATGCGATAAAAGACATCCAGATCAAATATGTTTATAAAATACAAAATTATAACAACTTTATCCAGTATTTAATACAATATTTGTTTCTATACAGAAAGAAACTCAATATTATAACGTATACCACAAATAACCACATATAATAAGAGCTAAACATAAACATACTTAGAACGTACAATTAAGTTCTTACCTGAGTTAACGCGACCTAGGACATTGTCATTTGTTATATAACACACAAGATTATCGAGTTTCATCTTGAAAACTCTACAACAAATATCCGGTCGGTCCTCAGTCTTCAAATCATGCTTTTGTAAATATCTCGTTATTTCAGGCCACTTCGGATTGCAAGTGATTGTAATAAAAAAATATGGATAGCCATAATACTTGCATGTCGCCATCGCGTCTAGATAATGCTGCATCATATACCTCTTACTACCAGTGAACGATGACGGTATAATGACCCATCTTCCTTGTCCGGCAAGACTACAATCACCTTTCTCAACTGCTCGTTCAATCTTATCAAAGTTATCACATCTGAGTTTCTTTTGATTATGCCAAATATAACGAAGTCTATTAGACTCTATCATGGTATACGCGTCCACTAAGAACTGCTGATACAATCTGCCACACATCACAATAACTGGAGATTCATTATATCTCTCTTGAATGCGAAATGCAAAAAATTCACGCATCGTCACAGTCGTACGCTTCCTACCAGCGGTATCAACGAACCCAATATCAATTCCTAGTCTGAATCCATCCTCACCATATGGGAACAACAATGGATATTGCAAAGGCAAATAAGCCGGATGTAGCTCACTTATTCGTTGTAACTTTCCAGTCCTACTTTCAAGAACTATATCTCGTTTATCAGCAGACATACTAAAATCCCCAGACACCAAAGCCGCAACATCTTTCTCGGTTGGCAAGTTATGAATTCGCCCATCAGCAGCTCTTCCAGCAGCAAGCACCAATTTATAACAATTATTATTACCACCATCGACGAATCTTTCCCGTGCAGACCTAAACGCTTTGACATGAGGATTATGAACATCCAACATTCTTGTTAAAAGCCTCACAATATCAGGGCTAAGTTTTTCCGAACACCCAGTTGTCCTAGTAAGAAAAAACAAATTATACAATTTCTTATTAAAATTATCGAATGATGCAAACTTTTACAAACCAAAAAAATCCGAAAACTAAACAATTACCCGTAAGCACTCAGTCTATTAGTTGTTTCATTTATGGTATCGTGGATGTATAGCTGCAAGAAATTTGGTTGATTGCCAGCAGATGGTAAAATACCTCCGATACGATGATAATTCTCACCACATAGCTGAAATAGATACGGACCGGCACCATTGTTGATGGCGCTATTAACCTTGCCACCGAGAGATGTAAACGAAAACATCATATTGTAGGCTCTTATGAATTCACGAAAATGGGTCCTCCTATCACCGCGGTTATACAATAATGTCAATAATGTTTTTGGAGGCGCTTTAAGAAGTGGTAGATCAACCTTTCCTTTATGACAGCAAATCGTAAAAATCGGGGTAGCGGTCGCAACCCTTTTGTTTATACGTTCCCCGAACCACATAAAAGCATGACAAAAACCACACATGTAGGATGGATCACCATCGTCATAGTAACCTGGAAAATGAAACCAAATTTCAGCATGTGCAACACATAAAAAAAATATAAAACATATATAAATTAGCTATTAGTACCATTCTCAGTTTGCCCGAAAAGTGCTGAAGAATTAATCCCAGCTAAATTAACTGGCCTTTGTTGTTTTCGCCGAGCCGAATTATTCACTTTTCTAGGAACAGAGTAATTCGCAGACCCCTCATCTTCGTCGGTATCAGAATCAGTGGCCACAAAGCAGAGAAAATCATCGACATCCACGGGCTTGTCTAACAAGTCTATGAAACCAAATAACCAACAATAACAATAAATTCAATTATATACATACCACCTACAAACCAAGTATACAAATTTCGAAATCATAACCTAAATTCATTCTTTGTTTTTTCAAGGCACGTTTGGATCGAAGAACCTCCATTCTTCTTCTCCTGGCAACTCTAGCCATGCCAACCTTGCCAAGACCATCTATATCCATGTATGTGTGATAAATCGAACTTTTGGGGGTACCAACTGGTGCATAAATTTCAGCTCTCGTAGTTATGGCTGATATAACAAATAGAAATCAGAGTAAGCAAATTAACAAAAACAACGAACCTACTTAATAAAACGAAAGAAACTCACGCCGGTTTGAGACAGGAAATTTAAAAGCTTTCGTCCGCTTGCCACCAGTCTTTGGGGGCTTCATAACCCGCAACAATATGAATTTTTGGAATAGACTCCGATCAATAAGCGCGAGACAAAACTATAATTAAGACTCTTCTTTGATGATCGACCAAAACAATACAAAGATTTAAACACCCTACTCGTCTTCGATTAAAACATCGAAACAAATTAGTGATCAGAGCTTAGAAAAACAACTACCAATAAGTATATAAATAAAAGTAACAACTTCAAGCCTAAGGCACCTAAGTCATTATTTAAATCAAAACGCAAACCCTAGCAAAAAATAAATAACAACTATCATTAAGATTTCGTATCGTTATATTATGCTCGAACTACATAGACGATAATTGCTATCCTTATATTATGCTCGAACTACAGAAGACAAAACTTTGAACACTAAACTCGTGATTGAGTACAATACACGAATCAGGTCAACGATCACAACGAAGATGAAACAACAGCTTAAGAAGTATATAAATAAAAGTTATGACTTAAAGTTAAAGGAAACTAAGTACTTGTCTCCACCAAAAACACAAACCATTAGCAAAAAGGAAATATAACAAAAATCTGATTCGTTTGTAAACAATATCCCAATTTTCCTTATCAAGGAAACATGAACAAATTTCAGTAAACAACATCCTATTTTTCTTTTACAAGGAAACGTGAACACATATTTTAATCACGAACGTAAGAGCAGAAAAAGGGCGTTTGTATACGTCACCTAATACTATTAGTGTATTCAACAAACAACAACATCGCCTTTCATAATATTTCAAATATCATTAGATAAACTCGCGAAACAAACTAAGCAAAAAAATCCAATAAATTAAACTCCAAAAGGAGTAAACCCAGAAATACAACAATTCATTAAGGAAAATGATAGATTAAAAAAACAAAAATAAACTCCTAAGACAACTACTCGGTCATTGATTTTCATTCTCTTTTTTTACCAGCCAAGCTTTCACTACGACCCGATGTTTGAATGATCATATACGAGCCTCGCTTAGAACCAACCAACGGCGGCGTCACTTGCAAATCATCACTTGAGCTGCCAAGTCCAGTTTCAGCATGGAAAGTTTCAGGGCGAACACGAACAAACCTAGACAACATGTCAGCATCATCGACCACTATATCCACCCTGTATGACAGTCTTCTATTGTTTAGATTATCGGACGATATCGCAACTTTGAACAGGAGTTGTTTCCCCACCAGGGCACTCAAAGCGTGCGGCAAAACAGAGCAGTCCTCCTTTAAAATAAAAAAAGTCAAGCACATATGAACGAATAATTTTGGAAAACAAACTTACAGAAAACAACAAAGAAAAAAAAAACCCCTACCCCTGCAACCTCCTCCGCCAAGGTATCGGCCGAAACTCGAAGAAAGGCACTTGCAATTTTATCAAAGAGCATAAACCTGAGCTCCTCACCCGACTCATCAGAAACACGAAGAACAAGTTTAAACCTACACCCATAAAAATAACACAATACAATTAACATTCAAATTTAACTTTAACTTTTCCGAAAAAA
>PKML01043788.1:362109-374601 GCA_002933935.1 Eutrema yunnanense
CACGGCCTCCATTCGCTGACCAGACGGATGCAAACAATGCGACCAAACACGCTGAACCTTAACATATATCGCTGACTCAAACATCCCAGCAACCAAACGCGATACACCAAAATCATGTGAACGATTACAAGAAGACTTAGCATGCGGTTCTAAACATGCGTTATGATCATATTCCATACCATCATCAATATCACAATCCGAACCAAAGAGCCTACGACGTGTACGCCCACACTGAGGCAAAATCTTCACAAAGATACCATCCACAAGCTCAGTTGGCGTACCAGGATAAGAAAGACTAACGGTGTATAGCGTTTCACCCGCGAGGAAAGAAGCCACCCCGCGTTTGGTTTCTGAAGTAGGAGGCGAAACTCGAGCAACACTATCACAACGCAACTCTCCGGCCAAATACGGTTTGTAATCACAATCCTCGTCGCAATCAGAAAGTTCATCATCATCATCAATAAAACTATCAACTTCGTCTTCGCTAACCCCATCGTCGATATCATCGAGATCATCACAATCATCATCATAATCAAGACCTTCCCCATCACCACATTCAGAATCAGAACCAGTATCATCACTACCATCAGATTCTCCATCACTATCGTCATCGCTGACATCACCTCCATAACCACTTCTGCCTACATCGTCTCGTGTAACTTCATCATCAAGATCATCGAGTTCATCATCATCGTCACAATCTTCCTCATCACCACAATCAAAATCCGTGTCCGTATCATCACTACCGCCACCGGATACTTCATCATCATCATCATCATCATCATCGCCATCGACATCATCACTGATACATCCGGAACCATCATTGATACCAATATCATCACCAGTTCCAACATCATCGGGATTCGAATGATTGTTAGAATCATCATCTTGAAGATCATTAACATGACCATCTAAATCATCACCCTCACTAACATCACTATGCGCATCAGAAGCCAATTCAATATCCATTTCACAACCACTAACATCGAAGACTCCATCATAATCTTCGACATTATGACCCGAACCTAAAAGAAAACAAATATATAAAAATTTTAAGAATAACTTAACCAACAGAAAATAAATAACCTAATCTTCGTTCGAAGTATATATAAAATTATGTAAGTTACCAGTAACTTCCGACACACACTTCCGCATAACCCACCAACCCGATCGAACGTGGCATCCAATATTAGCCAACGGATCCGAATACAATATACCGAACCCGAATACCCTAAGATCCGGATCAGCTAGAACACATCTTTGGCGTAACGCACACGGTGTTATACGCGACGGAATAACATCCACTTTGAAATTGAATCCGATATGCAATATAAAACACACAACCAAATAAATACAACAAATGATAGAATGACCCAAAAAATTAAATTAATACAAACGAAGGTATGAATAAAAAAAGATATAAACAAACCATTATCACATGCCGTCGACGACGAATACACCAATGCACTCGAAGCAACATCCGCTAATCTTAATTCTGAGATCGAATAACAAACGAAAGAATCACGAGCCCTCACGTAAGTAGAGAGAACCATATTGCTAAACATTATTAAAAAACTTAAACACTCGATTTGTAGGATAAGAACTAATGCGAAACCTACTTATATAACGATGATATGTATTAGGGTTTTGATACGAAAAATCCAATAATGATAATATGCCTATATTTAACTAATCATTACGCGCCATTTTTTCCTATTTTATTATATAATAATAACTATCAATCTAGATATGTACAAGTTTGCCTTTATCATCAATTATATAAACAGAATATATAATTTTACATATTTTCGATATATGATATCTTAAATTAGAATATTCCCAAAAAAACAATACACCGTATGAACATATAATAACCGGACATAAATCAACCCGTGAGATGTACATAAACCGACTTTGGTAAGCAAGCCCAAATTCGAAAACCGATCCAAATATCTACTAATTCGGATACGTACACCAGACAACCTGTTCCAAAGCTATCGAAGATGATAATATTGTAGGGAAAAGAATCCTTAATACATTGCAAAACCACAACTTGATTATTTTCCAAAACCTCACACCAAACGTCTACATATATATATATAGCTGGCTTATTATTGTTATTTTCGTGAACTCGAAGAAGATGGGGTACGGGCTTGCATGTAAGAGGAAATGCCGATTAAATGGTGCAAAGCTTACAATCGACTGACAAATCTTTAGAATATAATAATTAAAATTCGAACGAAAAACACTTTAAAATCATAACCAACATTATTAAAATGAACAAAATAAAGTAAATAAGTAAAAGAACTTTAAAAACTAAAAATAATATTTCAAAGTAGCAAATTGTTAAAATAATTTTAAAATCATCCTTCTTGTGCATCGGCGACAATGAGCCTCTTCAAGTCTTCAACTTCCGAATACGGAGGGTCCAACAAAATTTGACTACACATAGAAGACGTCGTAATTACCCAAACATCACGAACTTGGATAAGCCTCACAAACCTCATAACACAGATGATCACGTTTGCATTGCATCTATGCAAAGATTCCAAAAAACTCTCTGAGTAATCACGTGTCAAATGAACGGGCACACGAAGACCCCTACAAGTTACAACAAAACAATATTTATAAAAACTCGACACACCCAAACATTAAAGTTAGATAAAAAAAACGAAAACCAACCTTTCATTTGCCAACTCCAAATAAATATTCCTAAAACGCCTGCTACGTTTCAACGAACTACGCTCAACAAAATTTCCTACGTTCACAACGTGTCCAATCACATCTACATCCGAGAAACTTCGTTTAAGATATAATTTTTTTTTATATATATAAAATAATAATTCGGATAGATGAAGGTTTATACCAATAGAAACAGATGAGTCCAGTAAACCAGACTTAATTGAATCAAAGTCGGCAAAATAAAAAAACTTCCCGCACTTCGTGTGCAGAAGTTTCTTTAAAAAGGTTGTATTTTTCCACCGGATTCTGAAAGAATGTGGAGTAAACTTGAATCCATCAACCACGGGAATAAGATCAAAATCAACCAAAAGCAAACAATCACCCTCGACAATCTGTGAAGAGAATTCGTCCACAAACTCTTTGCCCAAAGTAGCATGAATCTTATCACCCTGCAAAAAAACCCAAATTTTTTAGCGAGGTTTTAAACCGAACATTATAAAAAATTATAAGAAATATACGTTACCTTATCATCTGCTAATATCAAATCAAGCGTCTCATCACCCCCGGTAAGATGAAAAAACTTGCGAAGGACGTTAAAACGAACAACCCACTTTTGTTTAGCAGGATCAAGATCGGAAACCGAAACAAAAAAGCGACTATATGATCTATGAATAGCATTGGAAAGATGGAAAGACATAGTTCTCTTAAAGCGAAACGACTTGTGTTAACAATACCCTACGACAGACCACTATATTTATACATATAGGAAAACAATAATATTTCCGTTTTATTAAAAAATAATTAGAGGATAATAGCTAATAAATCCAGTATATCCTTATAATTATTTATAAAATTTCCTCTTTTTTTTAAGGTGATAATATCACAAACCGTAGAAAAACCGAATACAAAACTAAAACTTCACGATCAAGAGGTATTTTTTTTATAGGTATCATCTAAAAGCTGACGATTATATTCAAGAACACATACCCAATATTTGTATTATTATAAATGCAATTCGTAATATAAAAGTAGCAACATCGCATCCTTGTTAGGCTTGTATGTATTCGGTATTTATCTCTCTTTGCCAAATCGTTAATATTATCTTTACCAACAAATCGATTATGCAACCCAACTAAAATATAATGAAAAAGGAGGAAGGGACACAACGTAATAACGTTATGGTGCATTGTACCAACGCAACAAAAACGTAAATATAAGTCTCGACAACAGCAAATGTAAATAATAACCGAAACCTTGTGGAAATCCACTCCTTAATCAGAGACTACGACGAACACGCCTGCATAAACAATCATTAGGTGTATCAAATAAACAAAGAGAGCAAAACGATTAAACACCGAAACAGAACATGTTCCTTGACAGAGAAGGCAAATTTTCACTAACCTAAACTCATCAACTCCGACGTCCGCTGGATCAAACATAAAATCAGAACAATTTGGATAAGAACGCAAGACAACGCGATCCTTGTCAACACCTTGCCCTTCTGTTATCTTCCAAAACCTTAGAACGCACACATTTGATTCACTCGTATTCCGCTGATACACATCATAGAATTTCCTAGCCAAAGTCCCACGCGCAATACATGGAAGGATAGTCTCTCTCCTAAACAATTAATTATATAACAAAAGAGGCGTAAATAAGAGAAATCTAAAGTGAATCATGAAATTGTGTCGACTAACCTCGCATCCAGAAGTTCGAATCGAATGTGACTCATATCTTCTTCATAAGCATCATTGCTTATATCAAATAATCCGCCAATCCTCAATACAGTACCAATCACAACTATAGAAAAGAACAACAAAGATTAGTCAAACCCAAAAGGAGCATAAGTAAAAACCAATTAGACAATAAATAACAAGTTCTTACCAACCAAGATCCCGGGATCTTCTAATCGCGTAACAACATCAAAAAGTCGAGATGGCCAAAGAAATAGATTGTAAGATCTATGGAATATAAGTCGAACATCGGTAAAAGGTAGAAACTCGATCCGGAACGCATGATCGGTTAAACGAACCGGACCAGAAGCAATTTTAACCTTAAATCCATAGATAGCAAACCAAAAGTCTTGTCGTAAAGTACCCTCGTATGTAGGCACTTCATCACACATAACAGTAGCTGAAATTCGTGTTCCCTATAAATAGTATCAAAGCAAACAAAGGACAAAAGATGAACAACAAAATACGACCAATAAATAACAAAAATCAGACGAATCAAATACCTCCTCATCAGAAAGAATCATCTCAAGAGTTCCACCGAAGAAACAAACGGCCTTCCAAATTCTCAGCACCTTCACGCAAATCCGACACCTCCTAGTGCGAGAACCCAAATTTGAAAGTTGAACAGACTCAACCATGATGTAAGTCGAATCGATAATCAAGGAACGAATATAACACCCTAACAATAAAGAACGTAGAAGCAACTGTTCCGACTCAATAAAAAATCGATATATATATATTACGTATTTAGCGGTTAATTTTACAACTATGGGGACTGAAAAGGCACATATAACCGATATATAAGTTAAACCGCTTACATTATACATCGAACCAATCCATCCAGATATCAACAAATAAATGTTACGATATACACATTGAATTCCGAAAATCTAACCTGTGCTAATCTGAAATATCTTGGCTTGGTTTAAAAAAGTAAATTACCACATATCCGATTGTTCAATGGTATTATCAACTATTTGGTTTAAAGAAATCTAATAAACACATACTGTTAAACCAACATAAAATATGGTAAATCGTATTGTAAATCATGTAAACCAACTAAAAAATTATAAATCATATTGTAAATCATGTAAAACAAATCTTAATTATTCCAATAAAATTATAGCATGAAACCCAATATCGAATTCAACACGCGAAAACGGAATTCAATAAAAAGCTACTACATAGACTTCCTTTTGGACTAACGCCGAAGATTTGATTTCGAGCCGCCATAAGGGTTAATTGTAGATAATGCAAAGCCAAAGGACTCATCACTTTGGAGACAATCTACCTCCACCAAGCGGCCCAGATGCACATAACAATTCTCATCATAAGGCAACCTTATTAAATTAATATAAAGAAAAACATAAATAATAATATATATACCAAACGAATTAAAAAAATTAAAAAAGTAGAGAAAGTATATACACCTTGTTCTAAAGGCAGCCATAGAGACAAAACCATTATTCAAATAGAATTTTGTTGCTGGAGAACCCGACAACGAAACCACACCATGAGAAACCTTGGACATTAGACTTGTAGCTATCATAACAACATTGGTGTTAGCAAACACTCGAAATCTATCCTCAAAATTTTCAGCCTGCTCCCCCCACAAAACCAATGCCGCCTCAAGTCCTTTGGCAACACCGTCAACAGAACTGAAACGAAAACATAAAACATAACAGAAAACAAAACAATAAACATACCGAGACATAATTAATAGTACGCCACAGCACAGAGAAACGCGATACATACCACTCAAGCAATAATGTTATAACCACTCTCCTAACAACCGTCTGGCCTTGAACACGTGCGTCGGTTTTATCCACATGTTTGATATAAGCTACTATGTCTACACACAAAGACACAATAAGCACATGCCTAAACACTTTTTTTTTTCAAAATACAATAAAGAAGTGATCATACCATATAGAGTAGTTACCAAGCCGTTTAACCTTGAAAAATAACCATAATCCACAAAACAGAATGTCTCACGCGGAATCCAAAGAAACCCATGTCCAACGGACGTGACCCTCGTCCTCTCGGTCAACACAATAATATACTTGTTATTAGAAACCTTGTAGCTCATATTATTGAGTCGGACGTTGAAATTAGAAATATGTATTAAGTTCCCTTCCAAAAAATCATTGCCATAAACTTTGAGAAGAGATGGATGAACGGAACCCTGAATAGTATTATTCTAAAGACAAAACAAACCAGAAATTTATCTTAAAAAGTAGTCAAATATCAACAATTTCAATGAACCACACAACGTAGATCTTAAACATAATAAAACTAAAGAACCTTAGCATCAATCAAGAGAAAATTCTGCCCGAAGAAACCGCTCTTTTTCGATCCAGTTGTCGATCCCCACTTTCTGAGTAGTCGAACTATTGTATAACGATAAGAACTTTTCATGCTGAGCTGATCAAAAGTTAAATAACTCATCCCGATACACAGGAATTTTAACAAATGATAGAAAACGATATAGATTAGTAGGCGAGGTTATAAGCCATACAACTATATATATAAGAAACTTTCATACGAAAAATAAATAAAAATGTAAAACTTCCGTAATTAAATTTCACGAAAATGTTAACTTTCATATTATCCAAAGTGTCATTCTTTTCAAGAATGGACGCAGATAAACTCTAATCTAACAATAAGATTCGTTTTGAAATATTATCGTAAAAAAGTATATCGTGATCACACAATACATTATATAAAAAGTAAACACAATAATACTGATAATGATAAAATGACAATATAATTCTTATATAAAAAGTAAACATAATAATACTGATAATGACAAAATGGCAATATAATTCATATCTATTAGATAACGACCATATATATTAATACAAAAGCGATTTTACCAACAAATATGATCTTACGATTTTTCATAAATTTAAGAACAATACTCCGTCCACCACCTTTAAACAAATGATTAAATCAAGATGAATTCATATTATCCAACATAGAGTTATCATAATATAAGAGGTAGATAATACCATTACAAACACCAAATAATTAATTTCTTTATCGATATTACTGTTTAAAAACCGAAAAACAGTAATATCGATAAAGTAAAGATCCAAACTACAACTTCTCCATAAAGAAAATAAAGAAATTCGACACAAACGCCCAAAATACAGAAAAACACATAAAAGATAAACCCAAAATAATTCATTGGACCAAGATGGGGATCATGGACTAAAACACTCGCATCGAAGAATCGAGTCACGCATGTGATGGACTTCAGGCAAAGAAGGATTCAATAGTATCCGAGTAAAATTATGTGCTGTCATAGCTACCCAAAAATCCCCAAAGTCAACGATCCTAGCAAATCTAATAACACAAATGTTGACTTGATGTCCACTCCGCGACAAAGAAGCCATCAACTCCAATGCATAATCCCTACGCATGAGGACTTGTAAACGTACGTTGCTATATAAAAAAAAGAAGGCCGAAACACTAATCAAACACAAATAAAACAAACAGGGCTAATAATTTACAAACAAAAGAACTTACGACTCGTTTTGTAGTTCAACATAGACATTGCCCGAATCCATCCGATGATCAAATGATCGATCCAGAGATCTAAAGCTCCCAATATCCGCAACATGTCCAATTAAATCTATTGAAAACACATAAAGATTAAACAAAATTTAAAAGCCTAGATTCTAATTAATATTTTTTGCCAATATTTTTAACTAAAACTTGAATAAAAACTAAGGAGAGACGAACCCACCTACGCAGAAGTGAGGATCTCGGAGTCCACTATGTATATCTTCAAATCCAGAAAAGGCTGAATAATTTTTAGCAATGTTAGAAACTTTGACAAAAAAGTATGGTTATTCCACACGATTCGATAATCATGCAAAGTTAATCTCAAACCACCACCCGCAACCACAAGACCAAATCGATAAACGAAAATAGAGTCTCCCTCAGATATCTCAGATGAAAAGCCATCCATATACTCCCTTGACATTGAAGCTTGTTGTAACGCCCGCGTTCCGGAAGAATTAATTATTGAGGAAAAATAATTAATTAGGGTTTGTTCCGGGGGTGGTATCGATCGATACTGGCCGGTATCGATCGACACCAATCGGGTTTTTCTCCTTGTTGTCTTCTTCTCTTCTCTTCTTTCGGGTATAAAAGCCTTTCTTTTGAGGATAAGATCAGAGGTCGCGAGAGAGAGAGAAGGAGAGAGAGAGAGAAAGAAAGAGCTTGGCGAAGCTTAGATCTTGCGAGATCGAGAGAGTTTGAGCTTGGGAGAAGCTTGAAGAAGAGGTTGGAAGAGCTTGGTTTTGGCGGGAACTTGTGAGAAGAGAGGAAGGACTTCTTGAGCTTGGGGAAGTCATCCTAGAGCTAGATCCAGCCGATATAAGGTGAGTTGGGACCAAAGGTTAGCAATTAAGCTTGTGTGGTGCTTAGTTAAGCTTGATTGCTGAGTTTGGGGCTTTGTCTTGGCGATTTCTGGGTTTAGATCTCGCATAGGTTGTGAATCGCAGGTGAGTATCGATCGATACCATGTGAGTATCGATCGATACCCGTCCCTTGGCGGTGGTCTCGTATTGTGTTTGTATCGATCGATACCAGGTGTTGTTTTGGGAATCGATCGATACCAGTCCCTTGTCGGGAGTTGTGTGTTGTTTGGGTATCGATCGACACTAGGGGAGTATCGATTGATACCAGTTGCGTTTTTGTGCGGGAAGATTATTTGTTGTTAATTAATTATTGATAATTGTTGGTTGTGCTTATTGGTAGCCTGTTGTTGGGATGATCAATCTCACTCAGCATTTGGTTAGCCAAATGTTGATGCATCAATTTTGTCGATGCAGGTAAAGATAAGGCGTGATCATGGAATCGAGGCGGTGAAGAGGGGATGATTAGGACCTGGGGTTGTTGTTGCTTTTGCTGTTGTAAAACCGATAACTTGTGTTGTATTGTTTAATTAGTATTGTTTAATGTTTAATTATTATTGTTTAATTATATCTACAAAAAAAAAAATGTGGTCCTTTCATTTTGGTATCAGAGCCCATACGATTCTAGGAGCCTAGGTGGTTCTAGAATAAATTGGGTGTTGTGTGGGGTCTTAGAATCATCCTCTTCGAGCCTTGTGAGATTCCACGGTGAGTATCTTTATTGTGATGATTGTTTCTAGTTTCTTAGCTTGTGCTTCTGCACGTGTGCAGATGGCTAGAGGGCGTGGTAGAGGTCGTGGCCGTGGTAGGGGTCGTGGCCGTGTGCCGGAGGAGCAGGTCGAGGAGTCGCGTGCGAGTCAGGTTGGGTCTGAGGGTGTGGCTGGCGTGAGCGCCAGTATGGCTGGTGTTCCAGCGGGTACTGCGGGTGTAGCAGCGGGTGATGCTCGGGCCCGAGATGATCGCATAGCGGATCTTTTGACGAGGTTGTTGGAGCGGTTACCAGAGAGGGTACCGGCTCAGGCTCCTGTGGTTCCGGTAGTTGTGGAAGCTCAGCCTCAGGTGGCAGCAGCGGTTGCTGAGGAGCTCCCATCCTACCTTAGGATGGTGGAGCAGATGCAGAGGATTGGCACGGGGTTCTTCTCTGGAGGTGCTAATCCGGAGGACGCGGATGCGTGGCTGAGGAGGATAGAGAGGAATTTACTCTCGAGTAGGTGTCCCGCGGGATACCAAGTGGACATTGCGGTCCATTATCTGGAGGGTGATGCGCATCTCTGGTGGAGGGGTGTGGCAGCACGGAGAGTTCAGGCCGCGATGGCTTGGGTGGATTTTTGGGAGGAGTTTAACTCCAAGTACTTCCCTCAGGAGGCGTTCAACCGGATAGAGTCGAGGCTTGCGAGTTTGACTCAGGGGGATCGGTCAGTACGCGAGTATGAGGTGGAGTTCAACCGGCTCGGGTCTTATGCTAGACGAGCTGTTGAGAGTGAGTTTACCCGTGTGCAGAGATTCCTGATGGGTCTTCGGGTTGACTTGAGGAACCGTTGCATGGTGAGGGCCTTTTGCACGGTTGATGAGTTGGTTGAGACTGCAGCCTTGCTTGAGGAGGGTCTGAAGGACGAGGTGGTAGCGGTTACACCGAGTTTTCAGGCGAGATCTGTGCAGCAGCAGTCCGGTCCGAGCAGAGGCGGTAAGCCGATGCAAGGACTGAAGCGGAAGCGGGAGAGCGCTTCGAGAGGTAGTCGGGGTGGTCCGGGTTGCTTTGGATGTGGGAGCATGGATCACCGAGTGGCGAGCTGTCCTCAGAAGGGCGGAGTGCGAGTGGATTCTCGAGTGTGCTATCACTGCAAGGAGGCGGGTCACATCAGGCCTCAGTGTCCCCAATTGCGGCAGAGTGAGACCACGGTGGTGCAGCCCGTCAAGCAGGTGGCATCAGCGCCTCAAGTGTACTCCATCACCGAGTCCGGAGAGCCGAGTTCCAGGCCGATCACAGGTATTTTTCTTAGACTCATCTAAGTTTAATTCTGTGTTGGGGAATGTCGTGCTTGTCGGGGTGTTAAGGTTCTCGGCACATGTATATGTGCAGGGACCTTGTGTGTTGGAGGTGTAGAGTGTCATGTGTTGTTTGACACGGGAGCATCGCATTGCTTCGTTTCCCCGGAGTTGGCCGAGAAGGCTAATCTGCAGAGCGAGCCCGGTGTTAGTTTGGGTTTCGTGGAGGTTGCCGGAGGGAAGCTCCTGAGAATTCACGGTCGGGTGCGAGACGTGGATGTTCAGGTAGTAGGAGAGTCCATGCCTGCCGATTTGATTATCTGCTCAGTAGAGATATACGATGTCATCTTGGGCATGGATTGGCTCGGGAAGTTCAGAGCGCATCTGGACTGTCACCGAGGGCGAGTCGAGTTCAACCTGGGGAAAGGGAAGATGGTGTATCAGGGTGTGAGACCGACTTCCGGGAGTCTCGTGATCTCGGTTGTGCACGCGGAGCGTCTGATCGAGAGGGGTTGCGAGGCGTATTTGGCTACTATTTCCTTGCTGGAGGCCGTCGGAGAGGCTAGGGTTCAGGATGTTCGTGTGGTTCGTGAGTTCCAGGATGTGTTCCAGTCGTTGCAGGGGTTGCCACCGTCTAGGTCGGATCCTTTCACGATCGAGTTGGAACCAGGGACGGCACCGATATTCATGGCTCCTTATAGGATGGCTCCCGAAGAGATGGCAGAGCTGAAGAAGCAGCTGGCGGAGTTGTTGAGCAAGGTGTTTATTCGCCCGAGTTCTTCACCGTGGGGAGCGCTAGTGTTGTTCGTGAAGAAGAAGGACGGGAGTTTTCGGTTGTGTATTGATTACCGGGGACTTAACCGAGTCACAGTGAAGAACAGGTATCCTCTTCCTCATATTGATGAGTTGTTGGATCAGTTGAGAGGGGCTACTTGGTTCTCCAAGATTGACTTGGCGTCGGGATATCATCAGATTCCCATCGATGAGGTAGATATCCGGAAGACGGCTTTCAGATCTCGTTATGGCCACTACGAGTTTGTGGTGATGCCATTTGGGTTGACGAATGCACCGGCTGCATTTATGAGATTGATGAACAGTGTTTTCCAGGAGTATCTAGATGAGTTCGTGATCATCTTTATCGATGATATCTTGGTGTATTCGAGGAGTGATATGCTCAATTTAATACCCTAAAAAGTACTAAAGCAGTTGCTGCAGTAAATCAAGGGGTCGAACACAAGAACTCAAGAATCACTCAATAGACTCTATAGATCAGAAACAAGCTAAACCAGATAATGTAATTGAAAACAGGGTTGCAAGTAAAGCGTTTGTAAATTCAATTGGAGGAATGTAGGCTTAGGGTATTTCTCAGGAGATCAATGAATGCAGTCTAATTAACTAGCAGGATTCAGATTAAGCACTGTTCTAGAACTCAAATCACTAAAATATAATAAACCAACTCTCGTTGCGAAAACTATCTAAATCTAGATCCTGGGAATTCCAAATCTCTTTGGAATCCTAAATTCTAAATCAGCCTTAAAGTTCAAGTTTGATATGTTCACGAATTAATTAAACCAAATCTCTTTGCGAATAATTAATTTGCTCACCTAGGTTCTATCAGGTAATTAATCGCACTCTCGTGCCTAATCAATTATCCTAAGATCTAA
>PKML01043788.1:386461-422655 GCA_002933935.1 Eutrema yunnanense
AATCACTCAATAGACTCTATAGATCAGAAACAAGCTAAACCAGATAATGTAATTGAAAACAGGGTTGCAAGTAAAGCGTTTGTAAATTCAATTGGAGGAATGTAGGCTTAGGGTATTTCTCAGGAGATCAATGAATGCAGTCTAATTAACTAGCAGGATTCAGATTAAGCACTGTTCTAGAACTCAAATCACTAAAATATAATAAACCAACTCTCGTTGCGAAAACTATCTGAATCTAGATCCTGGGAATTCCAAATCTCTTTGCGAATCCTAAATTCTAAATCAGCCTTAAAGTTCAAGTTTGATATGTTCACGAATTAATTAAACCAAATCTCTTTGCGAATAATTAATTTGCTCACCTAGGTTCTATCAGGTAATTAATCGCACTCTCGTGCCTAATCAATTATCCTAAGATCTAAGTTCTAGGTGATTAATCTAGAATTAGCTTTGGGAACAACCTAAGGTGAAGAACTAATCAGATAGTAAATCCTAACAGATAATCACCTAGCATTCCTTGAAATCCCTATGAGAAAACCCTAAACCTAACAGGTGATCTACTCAGACATGAATATTAAATCAATAAACATGTTGAATAAATACTCTTATATAAAATCAGGAAGAAAAACAAGGTTTTGAGATCTGATCTCGGACGAAGGGAAACCAGACTTGTCTCTCACCAAAATCTCTCTTAAACTAAAGCAAAATAAAGCATAGCCTAAACAATGGCTGTAAAATCCTATTTATAACTTAAATCACGATTTGGGGCCTTCTTGTAATTATCAAAGTCTTCTGGGCGCTTTTTGCAATTCTCCAAGACTTCATAAAAAGTCGCGGCCCATGAAATCTCGATGAGTGTCGATCGATACCAGGGGGTATCGATTGATGCTTGGTGCTCAGATCGGGCTCTTAGTCATCAGACTTCAGTCTCGCTCCAGAATGCTCCAGTAATTCCAATTAAGCTCCAAACGTGCTATAACCTGTGAAAGACTCTAAAAGACTCCAAAACACTAGAAAAGACTCTATAAAAGGACTTATATCATGGTCTAAACAGGGTAAAAACCATGATATATCACGGAGCCGGGAGGAGCATGAGGTGCATCTGCGTGTGGTTCTTTCGAGGCTGCGGAAACAGAAATTATTTGCCAAGTTGAGCAAGTGTAGCTTCTGGCAGCGGGAGATCGGTTTTCTGGGTCACATTGTCTCTGCGGAGGGAGTGTCGGTAGATCCGGAGAAGATCCAGGCCATTAGTACTTGGCCGAGGCCGAGGAATGCTATTGAGATTCGGAGTTTTCTCGGGTTAGCAGGGTATTATCGGCGGTTCGTCAAGGGTTTCGCGAGTCTGGCTAAGTCTATGACGAAGCTGACGGGAAAGGATGTTCCTTTCGTGTGGTCCTCGGAGTGTGAGGAGAGTTTCGTGGGGCTGAAGACCATGTTGTCTAGTACTCCAGTATTGGCGTTGCCTGAGTCGGGCGAGCCTTACGTGGTGTACACCGATGCGTCGGGAGTGGGTCTTGGTTGTGTGTTGATGCAGCGGGGGAAGGTTATTGCCTATGCTTCGCGGCAGCTGCGGAAGCATGAGGGCAACTACCCTACCCATGACCTGGAGATGGCTGCGGTAGTTTTCGCTTTAAAGATTTAGAGATCTTATCTTTATGGCGGAAAGGTGCAGGTGTTCACATATCATAAGAGCTTGAAGTACATTTTCACTGAGCCTGAGTTGAATTTGAGGCAGAGGCGCTGGATGGAGCTAGTGGCCGATTATGATCTGGAGATAGCTTACCATCTTGGTAAGGCTAATCTGGTTGCGGATGCGTTGAGTCGGAAGCGGGTGGCTTTGGCTCGGGAGCTCGAGGTAGAGTCTTTGGTGAGCGAGATTAGCACATTGCGCTTATGTGTTGTATCTCAGGAACCTTTGGGCTTAGAGGCGGCTAACCAGGCGGATCTTTTGAGCAGAGTTCGGTTGGCTCAGGAGAAAGATGAGGCTTTGGTTGAGGCTTCGAGAGCAGAGGGTTCTGAGTATCAGGTATCTGCGAACGGCACTATCCTTGTTAGTGGGAGGGTATGCGTACCTTTGGATGAGGATTTGCGGCGAGAGATCCTGAGTGAGGCTCATTCGAGTATGTTCTCGATTCATCCAGGAGCGACTAAGATGTATCGCGATCTCAAGCGCTATTATCATTGGGTCGGGATGAAGAAGGATGTGGCTAACTAGGTTGCGTCGTGCAACGTGTGCCAGTTAGTGAAGGCGGAGCACCAGGTTCCGAGTGGTTTGTTGCGGAGTTTACCCATTCCAGAGTGGAAATGGGATTTGGTCACGATGGATTTCGTGGTGGGTTTACCAGTTTCTCGGACCAAGGATGCTGTTTGGGTCATCATTGATCGATTGACCAAGTATGCGCGTTTTCTGGCCATTAAGAAGACCGATGGGGCAGCGGTTTTGGCTAGGAAGTACGTGCAGGAGATTGTGAGACTGTATGGAGTACCGGTGAGCATTGTCTCGGACCGGGATCCTAAGTTCACATCGGAGTTCTGGAAGGCGTTTCAGGCAGAGATGGGCACGAAAGTGCACTTGAGCACGGCGTACCATCCTCAGACAGATGGGCAGTCCGAGCGGACCATCCAGACTTTGGAGGATTTGTTGAGGATGTGCGTGCTGGATTGGGGTGGTCACTGGGTGGATCACTTAAGCTTGGTAGAGTTTGCGTATAACAATAGCTACCAGGCGAGTATTGGGATGGCTCCATATGAGGCTCTGTATGGGAGGCCATGTCGTACCCCCTTGTGTTGGACACAAGTGGGGGAGAGGAGCACTTTGGGTGCGAGTTTTGTTCAGGAAACCACGGAAAAGATCCGGGTTTTGAAGCTGAACATGAAAGAGGCCCAAGATCGGCAAAAGAGTTATGCCGATAAGAGGCGGAAAGAGCTTGTGTTTGAGGTGGGAGATAGTGTGTATCTCAAGATGGCTTTACTGAGAGGTCCGAACAGGTCCATTACTGCGACTAAGTTGAGTCCGAGGTATCTGGGGCCGTTCCGGATTGTGGAGCGTGTTGGACCGGTAGCGTATCGGTTGGAGTTACTCGCGGCTATGCAAGCATTTCATCAGGTCTTCCATGTATCGATGCTGAAGAAGTGTTTGTATAGGGGTGACGAAGTATTGGCTGAGATTCCGTCAGATCTCCAGCCCAATATGACCGTTGAGGCGAGACCTTTGAGAGTTCTCGAGCGGAGGGTCAAGGAGCTTCGTCGGAAGAAGATTCCGATGATGCGAGTTCTGTGGGACGCTGGCGGGGTGCAGGAGGAAACTTGGGAGCCAGAGGCTAGGATGGAAGCGAGGTTCCAGAAGTGGTTCCAAAAACAAGCTGCGGCTTGAGTTCCATCGAGAGGTTCCAGTTTCGGTTGTAGCTATGTGCTATGTGTGTGTCATTTTGTATTGCCGTTGTGTAGAACGATGTTACATTATGATGTATAATAAAATGAGTATTTCTTACTATTGGTGACTTTGGGAGTCACGGTTTCGCATTACGCTTGGGGTAAAAAGTGTTAATGCAAGAGAGTGATAGGATGGATGATCTTATTACTGTGGTGAGCGTTGCGTGTTTCAGTTAAGCTTGTTCGGAAGCGAGCCGATACTGAAGGGTGCGCAAGGGCGGTGCGATGGCCGGGTTATTGGTTATGCACGCCAGATATTCTGGGTATGGAATATGGGTGATGCCGGTGTTGCCTTGCGAGGATTTACACGGATCACGGGAGATAGTTCAGTCGAGATGCTTATAGATGTGTGACTTATTGCTCGTTGAGAGGACTAGTTCCTCTGGTGCCGATAGCTCGCAGGACTGTGTGTCTTGAGAGTGTGACTGGCGATGTACCCAGGCTCGGGAGGTTTATAGCCTAGAGTGATACGTGATACCGTGGATTCGTAAGGAGTATATCCTAGACGTAGGATATATTTCCTAGAATTGAGTGATATGGGGTATTGAGACTCTTGTAGGTTATATTACCGAGTGGAGTGGTACGGCAGATACCCAGAACTCGGAGATGCTGCGGTGTCTTGGGTGATGTGGTATGATTGATACCTTGCGAGGTATGGTGGATATCCTGCGGGATATGGCAGATGCTCGGAACTCGGAGATGCTGCGGTGTCTTGAGTGACGGGGTTTGACTAGTGTTGAGCAATAAGTACATATGATGCTGCGGTGTCATAAGCATAGGGACTGAATGGGAAACCTCGGAGGTTGGTTTTTGGACCTCGTGTGAGTGTTGAGATGGCCGGGTTGGCCAAGGATTGTGTAATCGTTGCGACGATTAAGGTTCATTGGAGATGAGCGGTTCATGGGAGATGAACGGTAACGAAGATTCGAGGTCGAATCTAAGTTAGTGGGGGAGAATTGTAACGCCCGCGTTCCGGAAGAATTAATTATTGAGGAAAAATAATTAATTAGGGTTTGTTCCGGGGGTGGTATCGATCGATACTGTTCGGTATCGATCGACACCAGTCGGGTTTTTCTCCTTATTGTCTTCTTCTATTCTCTTCTTTCGGGTATAAAAGCCTTTCTTTTGAGGATAAGATCAGAGGTCGCGAGAGAGAGAGAAGGAGAGAGAGAGAAAAAGAAAGAGCTTGGCGAAGCTTAGATCTTGCGAGATCGAGAGAGTTTGAGCTTGGGAGAAGCTTGAAGAAGAGGTTGGAAGAGCTTGGTTTTGGCGGGAACTTGTGAGAAGAGAGGAAGGTCTTCTTGAGCTTGGGGAAGTCATCCTAGAGCTAGATCCAGCCGATATAAGGTGAGTTGGGACCAAAGGTTAGCAATTAAGCTTGTGTGGTGCTTAGTTAAGCTTGATTGCTGAGTTTGGGGCTTTGTCTTGGCGATTTCTGGGTTTAGATCTCGCATAGGTTGTGAATCGCAGGTGAGTATCGATCGATACCATGTGAGTATCGATCGATACCCGTCCCTTGGCGGTGGTCTCGTATTGTGTTTGTATCGATCGATACCAGGTGTTGTTTTGGGAATCGATCGATACCAGTCCCTTGTCGGGAGTTGTGTGTTGTTTGGGTATCGATCGACACTAGGGGAGTATCGATCGATACCAGTTGCGTTTTTGTAAGTTTATTTGTTGTTAATTAATTATTGATAATTGTTGGTTGTGCTTATTGGTAGCCTGTTGTTGGGATGATCAATCTCACTCAGCATTTGGTTAGCCAAATGTTGATGCATCACTTTTGTCGATGCAGGTAAAGATAAGGCGTGATCGTGGAATCGAGGCGGTGAAGAGGGGATGATTAGGACCCGGGGTTGTTGTTGCTTTTGCTGTTGTAAAACCGATAACTTGTGTTGTATTGTTTAATTAGTATTGTTTAATGTTTAATTATTATTGTTTAATTATATCTAAAAAAAAAAAATGCGGTCCTTTCACTTGTATTCTATCCCCCTATGAAAGAAAGATGAGGCAACAATAAATTAACAGAAGAGTTTGAAAATTGACCACGAGGATTATGAAAACATGAAAACATGAAACAACAAAGGCAAGGAATGGCTAAGAAACCTTCATATCAACCAAAACTAATTCCATAAATCCATCGCATCCAAAGCAGCGCTCAAAAATCTGGAGCACTTTAACTCGAATACGCCAAAAACATCCTAGCGGCCTTAAATCACGAACATACGAAAAAACCGAGTCATCGAGTCTCACGATGTCGTAATTTGCCAAAGTCATAACTAAAAAAGAAAACTATATCTACAGAGACTAAACTGATTGCTTAACTCGTCAATTTATAAAGAACCCAATTTATAAAGATGATGTTGAAATTTGCTATTAAATAAAACACGATTATATTAAAAATGTATATTTACATCGGGCAGATATATTCATATATAAATTTATGAATTTATACATTTTTCGACATCAAGATAGTCACGAAAAAGGTATATCTTCATAAACATTAGATCGCAATCCTAAATTTTACAAATTTAATAAGTCATATTAAACAATAAATAATGTGCTCAAAACCAAGAACCAATTAAGCAACCTCCAGAAAAAAAATATTATTGCCCATATATTACACTCTAACTAAAACACGTGAATAACCTAACCAAAAATCAAACTTCAAAAATCCCGAAGAACGATCGTGGGTTTTCCCATGAAGGATCAACAATGAAAATAACCAACGAACTAAACAAAATGGAAAGCAAAGGACGCCTACTCATTTAAAACCACAACGATCGTTTCCATACGAACACTTCTTTGTATTTTTCGATTGTATATAAACCCACAACTTTAAGAACATAGTTTAGGTTGTAGTCGATTGTATATAAACACACAATTGCACGTTTGCTACTCAACCGCCGAGGGTAAGTAATTAGTCTATGATAACATATTCCAATTTATTAGTACGAAACCCAAAACAATGAAAATTAAAATATTAAAATCACTCGCTCACAAATAGAACAAAGGAAAGAGAAGGTGACGAACAATAAAACAGACAACAACAGGATCCATCATAGAATCAGATCGTAAAAGAGCAACAAACATCTTCCATAAACATTTAGGAGAAGCCCAACCACTTGCTTCCACAAAAGCTCCAACATACTCATCATCAATATCAGAGATCAAACGCAAGACATAGCACGCAGACCGGAAAGCAGGACGAACAACCCATCCCACCGTCCTAATATTTGAATAACAACACGGACCCCTCACCACAAGCAACAACACTCGCAAACAATAAGCCTCACCAGCATCAATGGGACACGATTGTATGACACACGGACGCGGCAAACTGACCAGATGGCGCCTCCACCGAACCTCCTTACGATCCCAAACCCATCTAGATGAAAATTCAGAATACAGTAACATCCGCGTCTCAGGATATTCCCGATTACACTTAATCCATGCCAAAAAAATATTCTTCTCATGTACGTTTTCCGAAACCGTATCTTCAGAACACGAAAACAGAGGCAAAAGGAGATGGAATGGCAAAACACGAACACCTTCAAAAACGAAAAAATATTATTAATCAAAAATCTAAAAAGATATTCTAAAACTAACGAAGATAGCCGTACGAAACAGAAACACATGAAACAACGCAAAAACAAAATCAACATTTATACGATTACCCCTCGAAATCGTCATAGCCCAAACTACAACAGAACACACCGAACACCTAAAAAACCAAAAAGATCCAAAAAAAAAAAAACAAACGTTAACAAAACCTCAAAGAATTTAAGTATACTCGAATAAGAGTACAACAAAAAAATGCGATCATTAAGCCTAAAGAATAAATCATAAAAGAAAAACATCACACAAAACATTATAAAATACAAAATACGAATCTAGAGATGAAAGTTACTTTTTAATAGAATATGACTATTTTGTATCGTATCTTCGAAACACAAAAACAGAGTCTAAGAGAGATACCTCGTTAGAACATGCAACAGAGACACACACATACCATTCTTTAAACCACCAGAAATTTATCAACCTACAAACACAAAAACAAACCCATTAATCAACAGGTAATGGACAATTAATAACGAATAACAACCAGAACCAAGGAGAAAAACAAACCAAAGTAAAAGCAAAAGGAAAACAAATCAATGGAAACCTCCCAAAAATGATAAAATCCACAAAACAGATTCCAAAAATCGATCTACTCAAGACATGGACTCTTGGAAAAAGGATACTAAATACAAAGATGCTTCGATCATATATTTTGGATGAGTTTCCGGGTTTGGGATTTCCGTTCACGTTTAGTAGGAAGAATATTGCACCAATTTATTAGATCTATCAAAACAATCAAAACATGTAATTGATACCAAACAGAGAAACTCAACAAACCTCTCAATATTTTGGATTATTTGCCGATCCGTAGCCTAATGAGTAATCGGATTATCCACCACGCACCCTTCAAACAAAACAAAACAAAACAAAATTCCACGATCAATCCTGATCCATGTTAAACAAAAAGAATCAACACCGATACCAAAAAAATTGAGAATACATAAAATCAGAACCAATAAGAGGACGATAGAAAAACAAAAGGAGAACGTTACCAACAAAACACTACCACGTGAAACATATACCTCGAACACAAAGCAACGATGCTTACACCACACCGATGCCACGACGAACACTCCGACGCCACCAAAAGGTACCTACACACAATAAGACAACAAAAACGAACAATCAGTTGCATGGAGAGGATTAAACACGAATATACGGAAATCAAAAGAAGATCGCCCCACAAAAATAAATTTATAATAGCAAACATTCAAATACAAAAGAAACAACGAATAAACCTAAAGAAAAAGTATACTAATTAATCACGAAAAGAAGAGTAAGAAGACGTGGTATATATATAGCCCCTACACGTCCTAGGGTTTTTTTAGTTTCTCTAACTAAGATAAGTTCAAATATTATATACGCAAATCACCAAAGATATGGAATTTTTACATTTTTAATATATACGTATAGGATAAGTACAAATATTAGATACGTAAATCGTCAAAAAAACGAATTTTTACATTTTTAACATGATATGTAGCCGATTATTCTCGACAGAAAAAAAAAGTAGTCTAGGGTTTTTATGATTAGCGGGCCAAACGAACATGATCTCATTTATAAAGTTAATATATCGAAATTAAGATTAAGCCCAACACGAAAATTTGAAAATCCAAATAAGAGCCCAGTTGCGATTTAAATTCATTAAGGGTAATTCCAGTTTTTTTAAAGAGGGGCAAGGGGTAAATAACCAGGCCGAAAGTGAATGAGAGGCCTCGAAAGCCAAAAATCACCTCGCTTATATTATATATGATTTATTTTTCATTTTCTTTTTAAACCAAAACGTGAGTAAATACCCTTACACCCTTAATGAATGTGATAAATTACATATCCAATAAAAAGAATAAATAAAAAGAAAAGAAAAAGAAAGAGAAAAAGAGAGGAAGAGAAACTAAACGAGAGAGGAAGAGAAAAGCATAGAGGAGGAGAGCCACGGTCACCCTATCGCATCACCGCCACCGTTCGCCACCGCAGTGAGAGAGAGAGAGCTCGCCGCCATCTCGTCTCGCCATGCCGAGCCACCGCCGTGTCACCGCTGCTGCAGCTGCACCGCCGTCGCTCCTCCACGCATGTGTCTTCTTCTTCTCCGATCATGTCGCCGTCCGTGTGTGGTGTGTGTGCGTCAATCACCACCGCCTCCGTTCTTAGTCGCCGGTCCACCGCCGTGCCTCAGGGAGGACGCCGCCATCGTTGCAGCGCCGCCGCCGCACCGTCGAGTGAGTTATTGTGATCAAAGGTGGTTGCTTGCGTCACAAGTTACTGCTGCAACTCCTCCGTTCGAGTTCACCGTTGACACCAACCACCGGAGTCCATCACCGTTGAAGCCGCTGGTCACCATCGCTAGCCCTTTCGCCGCCATCGCTGCTCCTCATCTCCGTCGTCGACCAAAGCTCACTCCCACGAGACTTCTAGTCGATTCTCGTGGGAGTGAGCGGAGGAGATCGGAGTTCACCGTAATAGTAGCTGCTGACCAGAGCTCGCCGCCATCTTTGATCGGAGCCGTCGCCGTCGTTTACCCAGAAGGTATCATCGTCACTCCGCAAACTCGTAGTCGTCGTTTTGTGGTGATGGCTTTGTTTTCAATTAAATAATATGATTAAACCGAGAGAAGAATAATCGTGTTAAAGTATGGTTTTGTTTGAATTGGTTTATGTTGGTTTAAGGATTTATTTAATTAAATGGATATTAATCAATTAAAATATTAAATGTTGATTTAGTCAAGCCAAGAACCGAGGAAAATCCTAAATATATTTAAACCCATAAACACGTAACTAAAGATTTGTTACATGTTAGTTAATTTAATTGGGGATATTATTCGAAATTAATATTAACCCGAGTAAAATTAATCAATGCATACCGGAATTACTGTTGAACAAGATTATTATTTCGATACTACTGGAATGACTATATACTATTATGAACAAAAAATACACATAGTAATACCCTTTATTTTAGTAGTACTTTCATAACACATGAGTAAACGAAAAATAATATAAAATTACCTCATTTACCACATGGTGCTATCATGTATTAAAAAAAAATAGTTGTCCTCTTTATTCTAGTAGTTTTTTCGAACTTTTTTAATTTTTGGAACTTTAAAAAAAAAAAAAATTAATATTTTTCCCTGTCTTAAATTATTTTCAAACTTTTTAAATTTCTGGTTGTTGGAAATTTTGTTAAATTTCTTATTAGGTACATGATTGGAACTGGAACTTGTGTTTGTAGATACTTTCACGGTTTAGTAATAATTTCGGTACTACTGGAGTTACTAGGTACTATTATGAACAAAAATACTCATAGTTGTACCCTTTTATTTTAGTAGTACTTTCACAACACATTATTAAACAAAAAATAATATAAAATTACCTCATTTAACACATGGCGCCGTCATTCATTAAAAAATAATATAAATTTCGTCATAGTAGTACCCATTATTTCAGTAGTACTAAGATGTACATAGTTGTACAACCCCATATTTTCTGATTTATTTAGTAGTACTTAGGTCAAATTATATTTTTTATAGTAGTACTTATGATATTAGATAATTGAAGTACATTTACTAGAGTTTCATATAAAAAAATATCTTAAAATACTTTGTTTGGTTGTTTCTCATAACAATGAGGTTAGTACTCACACATTAACCATAAAAGTATAAGATGGTTTTAGTTAACATAAGAAATTTTGTATCTAATAACCATATATTTTTTGCATAATTTAGATGTCTAATAAGAATATTTGTATCTAGTAATCAATGTTTTGTATATATAATTACATAAGATTTTTGGTATTTTTTTTGGCAACGGTTTTTTACTTAGTTATACCATAGTTGTACTAGTTGTACCAAAACAGAATATGCGGAAATGAGTTACGGCTATCTCTTCCTCTTCCTCGATGTTCTCGTATTGATGGGAACCTAGTTATTTGAGTTCTTCCTTTTTTTCTTGATTTAATAGTGAGGTAAGATAAGACACACAAATCTCGGATATGGTCAAGAACCATCCAGTCAGACTTATGGGTACTGGATAAATCGTCCTGCAATACGCCAATGACCATTGCAAAACTTTTGTATATAATTATATTAATACTCGAGTTGTATCAGTAATACCAGTTCTCTAATATATACCATTTGATCTCAGTAATATTAGTTGCCTCATTAGTACCAGTTGTCTCAGTAGTACCAGTTGCCTCAGTAGTACTAGTTGTCTCGGTAATACCTAGTTTTGTCACAGTAATACCAGTTGACTCAATAATACCCAATTTTGTTAAGATACATCAATAATAAGATATCGCAAGTCGTCTTAGTAATACTAGTTAGTCGAACCCGAATCGGAACAGACCCAAAATATCCGAACCGAAACCATTTCGATTCCTATTTATGTCCAAAACCCTTCTATCCAAAAGATCTGGAACCGAACCAAATCGATCGGGTACCCGAGAACCAAACGCATATATATTTTCTTTAGTTTTTTGGGTATATTTTTGGGTTTTTGAGTATATTATTTTCGGGTTTTCGGATCCCAAATACCCGAACTGATTAAAATCCGATTTTTTTTGGGTTTTTCGGTTCTTGAATCTTGGATCTGAACCGAACCGAAACTATTTTCCAAATAATTTGTTTTAATTGATTGATTTTTTTTTTCAACTATTGAGGGAAATTTTAAAATAAAAAGAAATAAAATTTATTGGTTTTTGTGGGGTCTACGTTTTTTAGTGAGTATAGTATATTGATAAAACAAATATTAAAATAAGAGAGAGAAATGAGGGATAAAGTGACGAAAATTATGGGTTTTGTGGGGTCCATATTTTTTTAGTGAGTATAATATATTGATAAAAACAAGTATTAAAATAATAGAGAGAAATGAGGGGTGAAGTGTTGAAAATGAGAATGAGGCTATTGAGATTAAAAAAGGATATTGAGAATTTTTTAATATCAACAGGGACATATAAGGTTAAGGTCCTGGTGACATGGAGGCTGAGTTAGCAAGGTAAAGTAAAGACTTAAGTTGATTCAGAGGCTTTGCCGTTGATGATTTATCCAAAAATAAATAGTCGAATTTGATTGTTTATGATCCTTATGCTTTGATTTGGTAATGGGATTGAGACGAGAGTCTTGAGGCGGTCTCTTAAGATTATGAGAGAGTTGATCAGAGAGAATTCTGATATCTCTTGAGTGTGTTTTCCGGAGAAATTTGTAATTGATTTCTTATATCAATAAAGATCGTTTACAATGTTTTCAGAGATTTGTGATTGTGGATATATAAGATTGTACAAGGAGTTCGAATTTTCAATCTTATCATGTTTCTTTTCCCATCATGATCTTCTTACCTTTAATGTCATGTACACCAAATATTAGGTCCTTCGTATATGTCATATGATTAGAACATGATGGATATAACATTCATCCATCAGTAAAGAATTGGGCATAAGCATTGACTACCAATGCCTATTAAATTTCATGTTATGACTTGTCTTTTAATACGATTCTCTAATCCACAGTTTCAACAATATCTTTGACTCTTTTGTCAAGTCTTACCTCTAGTAAGTTTTCTGTTGTCTCGAGACACATCTCTTTTCTCTAGTTTTCCTCTCGTTTGAGCATAAAGACACCTTGTGCCTCTGATTTAGCCTGCAGAAATCCCTTCTCAATTGATAGTTTCTCTGCCGTACTAGTGTATTTCAAAACTTCATTATCTTGAAATGGAATTTAGTAAGTGGATTGCTTGATCTTTTTTAACTGGTTTCAACACTAATACTTGCTAGGTCCAAAACTAATTTTAGAAATTCATCAAACTTCGCATCTATATTCCATTGTTTTACCATCTTAAAACTGTAAACTGTAAGGTAGATAGATCCTATTAGGTAAAGATTTAGCTTGATAAATCTTTTTCCAAAGTATCCACATCTTTTTATATGCACTAAGTGATTTGAGAACTTGAAGCAATTAAGAGTGAGTATGGTTTAGTGGAATAATTTGATTTCCCACAACTACCAATTAACTAAACCGGTTTGGTATGCTGCCAAATCATAGACGAAACCAATCCTAAACCAACAAAAACCAAATAGAGAATCAATCACATATAATGTTCAAGAAAGTGGTAGACGCCAAACGGGCGGTGATCCAGAATCTAGCGCTTAGAATGTTTAATCGGAGCCTAGGCGATTCTAGGCGTTTTAGGCGTTTTTTTAATATAATACATATCGATTTTATAATTTTCTGACCATGATAAATTTATTGTCTAAATTACTAAAAATTAAAACGAATCAATTTGGGGGTGTATTCTGATATATCATAGTTTTTACCCTATTTAGGTCATGATATAAGTCATTTTTATAGAGTCTTTATAGTATTTTGGAGTCTTTTTGAGTCCTTTACAGGTCTTAGCACGTTTGGAGCATTATTAGAATTATTGGAGCTTTCTGGAGCATTTTGGAGCAGAAGCTGAAGTCGTGTTGCTGAGTACCTGATTTCACGACAAGCATCGATCGATACCCCCTGATGTCGATCGATACTCATCGAGGCTGACACGACATGCGACTTTAATGAAGAGTTGAAGAATTGCAACTTGATCCAGAAGTCTTTAATAATTACAAGAAGACCCCAATTCGTGTTTTAGGTTATAAATAGGATTTTACAGCCATTGTTTAGGCTATGCTTTTATTTTGCTTTAGTTTAAGAGAGAATTTGGTGAGAGAGACAAGTCTGATTTCCCTTCGTCCGAGATCAGATCTCAAAACCTTTGTTTCTCTTTCTGATTTTATATAGAGTATTTATTCAAACATGTCTAGTGATTTAATCTTCATGTCTGAGTAGATCTCTTGTTAGGTTTGGGGATTCTCATAAGGGATTTCTTTGAATGCTAGGTTGATTAGTTATTTAGGGTTCATAATCTGAATTAGTTCTTCACCTTAGGTTGTTCTCAAAGCTAATTCTAGATTGATCACCTGGAACTTAGATCTTAGGATAATTGATTTGGCATGACAGTGCGATTAATTACCTGATAGAACTTAGGGTGAACAAATTGATTATTCGCAAAGAAATTTGGTTTAATTGATTTGTGAACATATCAAACTTGAAATTAAGGCTGATTTATTCTTAGGGATTTGCAAAGAAATTTGGGATTCTGAAGTTTAGATTTAGATAGTTTTCGCAACGACAATTGGTTAACTATACTCTAGTGATTTGAGTTCTAGAACCGTGCGTAACTTGAACCCTGATTAGTTAGTTTATTGTGCATTCATTGATTTCCTGAGAAATATCCCTGAACCTATTTTTTTCCCATTGAATACAACTCGTTTACTACTTTCTGTTTTCTGCTAAACCTGAATTGCTTAGCTTAGCTTGATACTATATAATTTATTGTGTGATTTCTGTGAGTCCTTGTGTTCGACCCCTAATTAAACTACAACTACTGCTTTAGTACTGTTATGGTATTAAATTGAGCATATCATATTCAATCTAATATTTAGGAGGATTTGGAAAGATTTGAGTTTTAGTGTGGTTTTAGATGATTTGAGTAAATTATGTAAGTTGTTATGATTTGTTTTTAAAATTCGATAAAATCTCACCTAAAATCATGAGAGTTTATTTTTATTTTTTTTTAACTAATAAACTCCACCAAAACATCTTCAAATCACTAAAAGTCTCATAAAATTCACTATTTAAAATATTTCCAATAACATTGGATTTGAACATTCATTTACAAATCACTAGTTCAATAACATAACATGTGATTTTAAAAGACTTTTTAATACACCCCCTAGAGCTTTTTTTTTTTTTTTGTCAACTATTTTTATTAATATAAAAATTAAGTTACATAAAAACAACAATACATAAAATTAAACATACAAAACAATAAAACAAGAATACATAAGAAAATAACGAAGATAAAGTTTGATGATTCTTTTCTCCAATAAATTTTACTCGCAAAGAAAGGGTCCACCTTTTCATACCTCAGTTTCGCATTCAATCTGATGCGATTTTTAACTTTGGCTATCATCCATCGATTCCCCTGTTGTATTACATCGACCCATTCCCAATTATGATCTAAAGATGTTCGTCGAAATAGAACCCAATCTACTGATTCCTTCGATCGAAATAAGATTTGAGACTGCCAATCTTCAACGACTGTACGAATGTCGCCATACAACAAGGATGCATCTTCCGCTCCAAACCGTCCTACCCTCCATGGTGGTTTCCACGGTGGTAATACCATATTCAGTGGAGTAAAATCACCGGAAAAAAACGAATTAGAAACTCCAGAAACATATGATTTTCCCGGATCCCATATTCTTCGACCAAGGCACCAATTGCAATGGTCGGGACTCCATCGTTGAAACGCTAGCATTCGATCATTGAAAACCTCAAGTCCTATGTTGATTACCGATTGCATCAGTTTTTCGTAGGGGAAGAGAAACTGAAACATTCGGCGTTCCACCATACATCCAGTAATGATTTCGTCGAGACTCCAATTATGTGGCAAAGTGGCAAAGTTGCCCCAATTAAACGGGTATTCTGAGGCGAGGAAGTAGGGATCGTCCCGTGAGAAATTGATTGACACGAAAAGCTTCGTTGCAAACCTCAACCGCTAACAAGACTGGATCATCATCGATCCCAAGACTGATGCCGATTTCATCATAGCAAGACACGATTCTTACTATGGAGATGGAAGATTCTTGCGAAAAACTATCAGAAAACCGTTTCTCACAAGCATCGATGTCGGAAAAAACCGTTCCAATGCAGAAAGGTTTAGATTGGAAAAATAACTGTAAAATCGCCCAAACAAGACAGAAGTGCGACATGGGTACTTGATCGAATAAAGAGAAGAAGAATATCTAAGAGGAAGTGGGTTTGAAATCGAAACATGAGGGACGAGAAAGAAAAGAAACGATGTTATAGATCATAGATGCAAATCTTATCTCTCCCTCAAACCCAGAATCGCCTTTCTCATCGAGAGAGAGAGAAAAAGAATCCATACATGTACTTTATCTCTCTCTCAAAATCTTTCTCACCCCAATATCATAGTTCTTGGAAATATTTTTTATTGAATAAAAATCTGTTAAAAGTTATTATCAACGAAGTTTAAAGAAAAACAAAACAAAAAAACTATAGCCAAAAAAAATAAAAAAACTATTGCACGACTAAAATTTATTGGGCTAAGTTAAGAAAAAGCCCATTCAAACTTAATTCACAACTAATGGCACGACATCGTCTTCTTCATTAGAATGGTTTATGTTCAACACATATTTGACCATAGCCGCCGAAATTGAGATCGTTCGTCACAACTTCCCTTAAAAAAAAAAACCAGAAGGTCTAGGCGTCCGATTAAGCGCCGCTCAATCAGCCAAGTCTCATACCCGATTAATACTGGCGCCTGTAAACGAATCTCCGATTCAGAGGAGAGAGACGAAGGTAGAAGATGGATTTGATGGAGAAGAACTTGGAGTTAGTCGAGGTTCAGAAACTTGAAGGCCACACCGATCGGGTTTGGAACGTAGCCTGGAACCCCGTCTCCTCTCACGCCGACGGTACTTTACCGCTTCTTGCATCTTGCAGTGGCGATAACACCGTACGAATCTGGGAACATAGCTCTCTCTCTCGCTCCTGGACCTGCAAGGTCTCTCTCAATCTTATTGCTTTTTTTTTTTTACCTTAAAAATTTTGTGGGTTTTGTTCCGATTCTCTAAAGGGCTTAAACTTAGACCTTGAACTTTCGAGATCGAATGTTGTGTTAGTTCTTGTACTATTAGCCCCTAAAGGCCAAAGCTTTATTGGTTATGTGAGACTTGTCATTGTATATTGTGATTGCTCAGGCAATTTTGGAAGAAACTCACACAAGAACTGTGAGGTCGTGTGCTTGGTCACCTTCAGGAAAGTTATTGGCCACTGCAAGTTTTGATGGTACCACTGCCATTTGGGAGGATTTCGGGTCTGAGTTTGAGTGTATTTCGACGTTGGAGGTACTTCCCTAGCCATAATACTTGACTTGTAATTGTATTTCCATCTGCTGCTAAGAAACATAGTCACTGGCTGATATGCTTAGATAGTAAAGAGCGCTCCTTTTTGCGCTTTCTACTCTGCTCTTACTTGATCTGTAATGCTGAGCTCCTCTTGTTTGGAAGTCTTTGTTCCGTTATGTAGATTCTCCATGACTTATTAGAGTTACTAGTCTCATGGATTTTTCAGTGTTCACTTCATAATTCAATATTCATTTTTCTCAAAAAGATTTTGGTGGCTTTCTTGTATTGTCTCATGCTTTGTATCACACGTTTTTAGCTAGTATAATCTTATATAAATAAAATTAAAAAATTTGTATGCAGGGACATGAAAACGAAGTCAAAAGTGTATCATGGAATGCATCTGGTTCATACCTTGCAACATGTAGTAGAGACAAATCTGTGTGGATATGGGAAGTGCTTCCAGGGAATGAATATGAGTGTGCTTCGGTGTTAAATGGACATACACAAGATGTGAAGATGGTTCAGTGGCATCCCACCATGGATGTTTTATTTTCTTGCAGTTATGATAACACCATCAAGGTAATGAGAATACTATGATTGGGTTCAATGATGCAGATCTTGAAACTTGTTACAAATGAAAAAAATAAATTGTAATTTGATAGCATTAGTTGCGTGCTACTCCCAGGTTTGGTGGTCTGAAGATGATGATGGTGACTATCAATGTGTCCAAACCTTAGATGAATCTAACAAGTATATCCTCTACTTGCCTGTTCTTCTATATATGCCTTCCAATTACTTATTGTAGTAGTAGATTAATATGTGCCTTTATTCTTTACACAGCGGTCACTCCTCTACTGTATGGGCCATCTCGTTTAACTCTGCAGGGGACAAGATGGTCACTTGTAGGTTGGTAACTCTTCTCTCCTTGTCTCCCATAGTCGTTCTAGAAGCAAAGTAATCCATATCTGGTTTACTGTTCTAACAATATCAGGCTTGCCTGAATGTGTACTTGCAGTGATGATCTAACCTTGAAGATATGGGAGACAGATATTGCAATGATGCATTCTGGTGAAGGATATGTGCCTTGGTGAGAATAATAATGGCTTATATGTAATCGAGTTTATCATTTTTCTTATAGTTCAGAGCTTGACATAATATGTAGCCTATAAAATTCTGTAACTTCTCCAAGTATATCTCCGTCCAACTTCTACTAATCAAATGCTTACCTGCTCGGACTTTTCAGGACTCATCTTTGTACACTCTCTGGTTATCATGATCGTACCATATACTCAGCTCACTGGTCAAGGTATTGGCACCTCAGTTCGTTTCTTTATATTGTGATGTAATCCTTCAAGCTCTTAGTAATCGACTCTGCCAGCATAAAAGGAAAATGATTTGTTGTACCTGATAATTGCACTCCCGGTCCTTCGATTAAATATATCTAGAATAGTGATTTCCGGTCCATTTAAATAAGCTGTATTGCCTTTTTCTCTGAAGTTCTTTCGTGAGGCCTACCTGAGTTTGAAATCCGAGAAGGTTACTTTATATCCTCTGGAATTTCTGTTAAGTTTTGTTTTCATGTCTTTTTCTTTCTAACACCTTGACAGGGATGACATTATTGCGACCGGAGCAGGCGATGATGCTATACGGTTGTTTGTGGATAGCAAACATGACTCTGTAAGAGAATTTCATCTCATGTTTCACTTCCAAACAGAAATCCTTTTTATCTCAATGTGGTCTTGAGTACAATTTGGCTCCATATTTCTATATATATACGTCCAACTTTCGTAGCACAATACGAGAAACCAGATGCATGTCACAGTCTATTTCTGGACAGTGATTTTCCACTATACAATTGAACATTTTCTCTTCTTCTTTGAACTTAAAGTTGTTTGTCTGTGCAACCAGGTTGATGGACCTTCATATAATCATTTGCTGACGAAGAAAAAAGCACATGAAATGGATGTAAACTCTGTCCAATGGTCACCCGGTGTAAGTACCTTGTTTCTTATGAAGTAATAGACACAAATGCATACAGCCTCATACTTGATATATGGTTGTAATGGTGAATTAAGGTCTATATGACATCTTATAAATGTAGCTTAGAAGTTAGAACATAATACCAAAGCTTTGTTATAGGATCAGAGAGACAGTCGGTTCGAGTACATGATAGAGACAGTCGGTTGTGGCTAAGTTTTACCAGAAATTTTTGTTGCATAGAATCTATGATTTTGAGCTTGTGGTTGTGGTTGTTACCTGAAACAGGAGGGGAATCGGTTGCTTGCCTCGGCCAGTGATGATGGGATGGTCAAGATTTGGCAGCTTGCAACTAAATCTTGACTGGTGTTTGTTTGGTCAGGTTCCGAAAGTCCTATGATGTTTATTTTTCCTGAGGTATATCAAGAAGAGAACTCTATACCATATTGTCATATGATCTATAAGCTTCATGATCAACAACAACCGATTGATCACTTTTTACGAATGGCAATCGTGATAAATACCATAAGACTAGTCTATTTTGTCCTATGAAATAAAGCTTCAATGTTATTTCATAAAAACTTCACTCGCCCCACTCTATAGTCTATATCCTTATATAGATTATAAATGATATTGGACTCTTAAAAGACTGATAATATTTATTGTTATGAACAAGATTCTTTCAAGCTTTTGCAATAATAGAAAGAATGAATCATTTTCTGTTTTATAAACCATGGAAGTTTCAGGTTTTTTTTCATAACTCCTCTTGTGTTCGGGTCAGCCGTTCATAATACCACGTTTAAAGTGTCAATCACTCTTGGCAAGTAGGGACCAAGAGTGTTACAAAATCCTTCCACATCAGTGGACATATTATGTCTAAAATCCAACCAACACCACGGGTCAGAAACATGCTCGTCTATGAACCATCATCTATTCTATAGGTAAAAGGATCGTTGGTAGCTCCCGGCTTGCCATGCCTTGTTTCTAGCTCCCCATCCAGTCTATCCAGTACTACATTTGCCTCAAACCAAGCTGCACTCCTTTGAGGCAATTTCTATTGTAAACTCTAGTGATTGCAAGCTTTCCAAATAACACTTTTAGAATTTGTTTTTAAACAAATCTACCACCAATAACAAATATACCATCCATAAAACGAATCTATTATCCATCAAACAAATCTACGTTCCAAAATTCGAGTTGACCAAAATTAAACAAATCTACCATCAAAGAAGGGTAAGCTTTCGTTTTTTAGCACGCATGTATTTCTGTAAATAGAACCAACTTTTGTCTGTGGCAAATCAAAAGTAATTGCAGTTTTGTAATTATATTTTTGTCACTAAATGCTAAGAATGTATTTTCGGTATGCCTTATATTGAGAAAATTTACTCAAACCTAGTAATAAACCTATATTCTAGCGTTAGTTTAGTAATCCACCCAAATAAATACACGCTAGTGACTTGTGAGCTCTTCATAAAGAAACCAAAAAAATGTCCCCTTATTTTTATTTCATATTGCTCGAAGACAGAGAGATGAGATGCATGACCATTTCAAACAAAGATGAAAATTAACAATTATGAAGATTTAGTTTTATATTCTACTCATTTTCTTTACAGAACTCAATAATCCAGCAGTGATAAGCTTGACAAACGAACTTGCAATGGGTGAAGCCGGAAGCTGCAGCTAGAGCTTCAAACTCAGCTCGTGACCTCTCTTTTCCACCGGAACATTGGGTGAACATTAACATGTCCATGTCAAAGGCAATGTTTGCGTTGATGTCCCCATTCTCCGCGTCATCAGGAGTGACTAGTTCTATTACAACCACTTTACCATTCTTTGGTAGAGATTTCCAACAATTTTTGAGAATTTTCACGCAGTCTTCGTCGGTCCAATCATGAAGTATACGCTGTAAAACAAAATTAATTTGAGATGTAAGTACAAAATACTAATGTTCACACACTTTCAAGGACTATATATTAATTGTTGAACTTACTTTCAAGATCATGGCATCTCCGGTTGGAACATCGATGAACATATCTCCGGCAACATGTTCCACTCTAGGGTAAGAAGGTGCTTGTGCCAAGGCACAAGTAAGATCAAAGTTGATACCTTTAATATTTGGATACTTAGAAGTAACAACATCAAGAGTGTTACCAACTCCTCCTCCCACATCAACCAGCACATTTACACCTTCGAAACCTTCATAAACTTCAAGAGCCTTCTTCACGACCGCAATGGTGAATCCGGTCTGGTTAAAGAGTTTGCTGAATCTCTCATCTGTTCCCATATAGTCGAAGAGTTTCATGCCACCATGTGCGCGACCAAATGCATCTCCTCCTTCCAGTACCACATCTTTCAATTGCGCCCTGCAAAAATGGCGTGCCGGTTTTCGTAAGATTCGTATAGCGTATAAAGCGGCTTGCTGAAGAACCAAAACATCAATGAATAGAAAAATTACCAGGTATTAAGAAACACACTGTCGAAATTGACAATGACTTGAGAAGCTAAAGATCCAATATCTTGAATATTATTCTTCAAGAAAAACCTACAAATCGGCTCCGCTCTATAGACCCTCTCGCCTTTCCCAGCTTGGATCGTACCGCACTTGACCATCGAGTAGCTAGCGAGTAGACGAAGCATACGATCCAACAAAACCGGTGCCTCAGGGTTACGAGGCTTGGTTGGTAGCTGACTAGCTATCTCGGAAGGTGAGAGGAACTCGGAGGCGGCATAGAGAGTGTCAAAGACACCAAGCTCGAGGGCAGCTTTGAGAACCATTGGAAAGGCGGCAGCATTGGCTAGTCTCACGGCCATCAAACCCAACTCATTATCATCATCGATAACAATTTGAGTTTTAGGGCTAGAGCTTAAGGCTTCTTCAATGAGGTATCCCATTTTTTTTCTTTATATCTTGCTTCTCCTTCAAGGTAACGTATGTGATTACACTTAAAGAGAGAGAGAATGAGAGAGAGACTTTGTGTGTGTGTGTTTGTTCTTGGTAGTGTTAAAGGATGATGGTTTTATGGATCATAGTTTCTCCTTTTTATAGCTAAAGCGTAGCTTCCTCTCTCTTTCTTTATTTGTTTTATTTCCTTTCTTTGTTTAGTTTATTTCGACAATCATTTCAAAGAATTTATATTGTTTATTTGTTGCCGGTCCATTTGGCTGGCTGAACAGTCTCTATGTAGAAAAGTAAAGCCCTTTGTGACGGCTAAAACAGATAAGCCTTGTATTCAAGTCAGTTGGGTTTTATTTTTTTATTGTAAAAGTCAATGTTCAAAGGAGAGAGAACTTAATTTCATCGCTAATATATTGAGCAAGTGACTATTATAAAAGTATATCTTACGTCCGCAGTTATATAGGTTATTCGAAAATATCTGTTTTTTGTTCTTCTTTAATCGGCATAATAATAATAGTAGAGAATATTACACTCCATAGCTCCTACCTAACGATTGCCACATACGAAAGGCAATAAAGTTTCTTTTTTTTAGGTCAATTTTTTGGTTTTTAATGTTAAGATTTTACACCTTTCCAGACCAGTTAGAGCACCTACATTGCACATAAATGTGGGTGTCTTCCCAATATTATATAATAAAAAACAGAATGAATAGTTCTGTTTGTATCTTCCCGGAGACACAATCTCTTCCCAAAATCGCCACTTGTCGCGGCGTGATTCGTCGAGACAAAGAAATATTATATTATTTAAACTAAAAAAAAAAATCCGGAAGATACACATTCATGGGTCTCTATTGTGGATGGTCTTAGAGCATCTGCATCAAAAAATATTAATTTTTTTAATTAAATAATTAAAAACAAATTTTTAAAAAAATTTTAGAATAATCACATATCGTCACTTGTCATTTGGATATCTCAATCCTTTTTCTCTTGTTTTTATTTTATTTGTTTAATGAAATGTGTCTCATTGAGGTACGCCCCAATACAGATGCTCTTCCAATCTATAGTTCTATACTACTCATTACATAAACTAAAACTAAACCCAATATATCAAAGGAACAAAGTTTGTTTATTTTTCTCAATGAATCAGATATAAACAAGATTTTGGATGCTGCAAAGTTTCGATTCTCCTAACCACCAAAAGTTTGGTTTGAAGCTGCTCGTGGATTATTCTCGTATACCGCTTTCGTGTTGCTCTGTAATTTTTTCTGATTCACCGGTTTTTAGTCTCCCATTTCGACTGTAATCGCAATTTCTACCCTCCCCTTTGGGATATTTTAATATATAGATGGATTGTTTACGGCCTCCATCTATAACTTGGACCGAAGTGAGTGTAACATCACAACTGTCCTTTATAAACTCGATCTTGAATTGACTTTCCAGGAAGGTCACAAATTATGGATTGTCAAACTTCATTAAATACGATATGTGACTCAATCAGTATATATATTCTATGTCTAACTCGACCAATGACCATAAGGAAACTGAGAATTTTAAAATTAAAGTAGCCATATAATTGACCAATTTAAGTTAATTACAAAATTGTTAAGGGTGTGATTGGTGGTGATAAGAGATATGGATTTTATTTATTTATAATGAATTAGGTTTTTTTTTTTGGTCAGAAAACTACTCATTTATTGCTTAAGTAATCAAAGTGGTTTTTAGAGCCAAAAGAGCTCCTTTTGCAATAGAATTAGCTAACACATTTGCTGATCTTCGAATAAAATGAAAAGAGATCGTAGTAAAATTGCTAACTAAATCTCGGATGTCATGGAGGACACCAAAGAGTTCGTTACTCTCTTCTACCTTATTTAGCATCGATACTAAACTTTGGGAATCATAGTTGAAACGACCGCACCTTTTTTTTTTTTTTTAAATTAAACAACGATAATTAAACAACACAAGAACAATACAAGTTCTACAACAGTGAAAAGCAACAACAACAACGAAAACAACAACAACCACAAACCCCGGGTCCTAATCATCCCCTCTTCACTGCCTCGATTCCACGATCACGCCTTATCTTTATCTGCATCGACAGAAGTGATGCATCAACATTTGGCTAACCAAACGCTGAGTGAGAGATCATCCCAACAACATGCTACCAATAAGCACAATCAGCAATGAACAATACGAAGAATTAATTAACACCAATTAAAACTTCCAACACCAATAGCAATTCAACTCCATGAAAAACTATACCAACGCCTAGCAATTCTATCCCAAGAACTGCTAGACACATAGCCTGAAAGGTAAACACACAACACGTTTTCAAGGCACAAACCACGACTGGTATCGATCGATACACCCCTGGTATCGATCGATGCCAAGACAACACACGCCTACAGGAAAAGGCTGGTATCGATCGATACCAAAAACAACACCTGGTATCGATCGATACAGAAACACCACGAATCCCGACAAGGGACTGGTATCGACCGATACACCCCCTGGTATCGATCGATACACAAATAACACGAGTCTACCGACAAAGGACGGGTATCGATCGATACTCACAGGGTATCGATCGATACTCACCTGCAACTCACAACCTCCGCGAGATCTAAACCCAGAAATCGCCAACACAAGCCACGAAAATCATCAATCACGCTTATCCACGCACCACACAAGCTTAATTGCTAATCTTTGGTCCCAACTCACCTTAGATCGGCTGGATCGAGCTCTAGAAGACCTCGCTCGCTTCCCCTTAGCTCACCAAAACCAAACTCTTCCGATCTCTTCTTCAAGCTTCTCACCAAGCTTAATCTCTCTCGATCTCGCAAGATCCAAGCTTCACCAAGCTTTCCCCTCTCTCCCTATCTCTCTCTCTCTCTCTCTCTCTCTCTCTCTCGCGACCAACTCTATTTTCTCCAAAAGAATGGTCTTCCACGCGCAAGAAGAGAAGAGGAAGAAGATATAAAGAGAAATCCCGACCGGTATCGATCGATACAGGCCAGTATCGATCGATACTGCTCCGGAACAAACCCAAATTAATTATTTCTCCCAAATAATCAATTCTTCCGGAACGCGGGCGTTACAATTCTCCCCCACTAACTTAGATTCGACCTCGAATCTTCGTTACCGTTCATCTCCCATGAACCGTTCATCTCCAATGAACCTTAATCGTCGCAACGATTACACAAACCTTGACCAACCCGGCCATCTCAACACTCACACGAGGTCCAAAAACCAACCTCCGAGGTTTCCCACTCAGTCCCTATGCTTATGACACCGCGGCATCATATGTACTTATTGCTCAAACACCAGCCAACCCCATCACTCAAGACACCGCAGCATCTCCGAGTTCCGAGCATCAGCCATATCCCGCAGGATATCCACCATACCTCGCAAGGTATCAACCATACCACATCACCCAAGACACCGCAGCATCTCCGAGTTCTGGGTATCTGCCATACCACTCCACTCGGTAATATAACCTATAAGAGTCTCAATACCCCATACCACTCAATTCTAGGGAATATATCCTACGTCTAGGATATACTCCTTACGAATCCACGGTATCACGTATCACTCTAGGCTATAAACCTCCCGAGTCTGGGTACATCGCCACTCACACTCTCAAGACCGCAGTCCTGCGAGCTATCGGCACCAGAGGAACCAGTCCTCTCAACGAGCAATAAGTCACATATCTCTAAGCATCTCGACTGAACTACCTCCCGTGATCCGTGTAAATCCTCGCAAGGCAACACCGGCATCACCCATATTCCATACCCGGAATATCTGCCGTGCATGACCAATAACCCGGCCATCGCACCTCCCTTGCGCACCTTCCAGTGTCGGCTTGCTTTAGAAAGACTCGTCAAGACAACTATGACTAGGCTACCTTTAACACCCAACAACTCTCTGCAATAAGTCATCAATACAGACGTAATAAAACAAACAAGTACCATACGCCTGCAATCCGACCCACCACATAGAACCGCTAAGTGAAATAACCCGGTCTCGTCACTCGACTCATTTTTCCGAACAAGCTTAACTGAAACACGCAACGCTCACAACAGCAATAAGAACATCCATCTTATCACTCCCTTGCATTAACGTTTTACCCCAAACGCAATGCAAAACCGTGACTCCCAAAGTCACCAATAATAAGAAATACTCATCTTATTACACATCATAATGTAACATCGTTCTACACAACGGAAATACAAAATGAAACACACATAGCATACAGCTACAACCGAAACTGGAACCTCTCGATGGAACTCAAGCCGCAGCTTGCTTCTGGAACCACTTCTGGAACCTCGCTTCCATCCTAGCCTCTGGCTCCCAAGTTTCCTCCTGCACCCCGCCACAGTCCCACAGAACTCGCATCATCGGAATCCTCTTCCGACGAAGCTCCTTGACCCTCCGCTCGAGAACTCTCAAAGGTCTCGCCTCAACGGTCATATTGGGCTGGAGATCTGGCGGAATCTCAGCCAATACCTCGTCACCCCTATGCAAACACTTCTTCAGCATCGACACATGGAAGACCTTATGAAATGCTTGCATAACCGCGGGTAACTCCAACCGATACGCTACCGGTCCAACACGCTCTACAATCCGGAACGGCCCCAAATACCTCGGACTCAACTTAGTCGCAACAATGGACCTGTTCGGACCTCTCAGTAAAGCCATCTTGAGATACACACTATCTCCCACCTCAAACACAAGCTCTTTCCGCCTCTTATCAGCATAACTCTTTTGCCGATCTTGGGCCTCTTTCATGTTCAGCTTCAAAACCCGGATCTTCTCCGTAGTTTCCTGAACAAAACTCGCACCCAAAGTGCTCCTCTCCCCCACTTGTGTCCAACACAAGGGGGTACGACATGGCCTCCCATACAGAGCCTCATATGGAGCCATCCCAATACTCGCCTGGTAGCTATTGTTATACGCAAACTCTACCAAGCTCAAGTGATCCACCCAGTGACCACCCCAATCCAGCACGCACATCCTCAACAAATCCTCCAGAGTCTGGATGGTCCGCTCGGACTGCCCATCTGTCTGAGGATGATACGCCGTGCTCAAGTGCACTTTCGTGCCCATCTCTGCCTGAAACGCATTCCAGAACTCCGATGTGAACTTAGGATCCCGGTCCGAAACAATGCTCACCGGTACTCCATACAGTCTCACAATCTCCTGCACATACTTCCTAGCCAAAACTGCTGCCCCATCAGTCTTCTTAATGGCCAGAAAACGCGCACACTTGATCAATCGATCAACGATGACCCAAACAACATCCTTGGTCCGAGAAACTGGTAAACCCACCACGAAATCCATCGTGAGCATATCCCACTTCCACTCTGGAATGGGTAAACTCCGCAACAAACCACTCGGGACCTGGTGCTCCGCCTTCACTAACTGGCACACGTTGCACGACGCAACCCAGTTAGCCACATCCTTCTTTATCCCGACCCAATGATAATAGCGCTTGAGATCGCGATACATCTTAGTCGCTCCTGGATGAATCGCAAACATACTCGAATGAGCCTCACTCAGGATCTCTCGTCGCAAATCCTTATCCAAAGGTACGCATACCCTCCCACTAACAAAACAAGGATAGTGCCGTTCGCAGATACTTGATACTCAGAACCCTCCGCTTTCGAAGCCTTAACCAAACCCTCATCTGTTTCCTGAGCCAACCGAACTCTGCTCAAAAGATCCGCCTGGTTAGCCGCCTCTAAGCCCAAAGGTTCCTGAGATACAACCCATAAGCGCAATGTGCTAATCTCGCTCACCAAAGACTCTACCTCGAGCTCCCGAGCCAAAGCCACCCGCTTCCGACTCAACGCATCCGCAACCATATTAGCCTTACCAGGATGGTAAGCTATCTCCAGATCATAATCGGCCACTAGCTCCATCCAACGCCTCTTTCTCAAATTCAACTCAGGCTGAGTGAAAATGTACTTCAAGCTCTTATGATCTGTGAACACCTGCACCTTTCCGCCATAAAGATAAGATCTCCAAATCTTTAAAGCGAAAACCACTGCAGCCATCTCCAGGTCATGGGTAGGGTAGTTGCCCTCATGCTTCCGCAGCTGCCGCGAAGCATAGGCAATAACCTTCCCCCGCTGCATCAACACACAACCAAGACCCACTCCCGACGCATCGGTGTACACCACGTAAGGCTCGCCCGACTCAGGCAACGCCAATACTGGAGTACTAGACAACATGGTCTTCAGCCCCGCGAAACTCTCCTCACACTCCGAGGACCACACGAAAGGAACATCCTTTCCCGTCAGCTTCGTCATAGACTTAGCCAGACTCGCGAAACCCTTGACGAACCGCCGATAATACCCTGCCAACCCGAGAAAACTCCGAATCTCAGTAGCATTCCTCGGCCTCGGCCAAGTACTAATGGCCTGGATCTTCTCCGGATCTACCGACACTCCCTCCGCAGAGACAATGTGACCCAGAAAACCGATCTCCCGCTGCCAGAAGCTACACTTGCTCAACTTAGCAAATAACTTCTGTTCCCGCAGCTTCGAAAGAACCACACGCAGATGCACCTCATGCTCCTCCCGGCTCCTCGAATACACCAAGATATCATCGATAAAGATGATCACGAACTCATCTAGATACTCCTGGAAAACGCTGTTCATCAATCTCATAAATGCAGCCGGTGCATTCGTCAACCCAAATGGCATCACCACAAACTCGTAGTGGCCATAACGAGATCTGAAAGCCGTCTTCCGGATATCTACCTCATCGATGGGAATCTGATGATATCCCGACGCCAAGTCAATCTTGGAGAACCAAGTAGCCCCTCTCAACTGATCCAACAACTCATCAATCCGAGGAAGAGGATACCTGTTCTTCACTGTGACTCGGTTAAGTCCCCGATAGTCAATACACAACCGAAAACTCCCGTCCTTTTTCTTCACGAACAACACCGGTGCTCCCCACGGTGAAGAACTCGGACGAATAAACCCCTTACTCAACAACTCCGCCAGCTGCTTCTCCAGCTCTGCCATCTCCGCTGGAGCCATCCTATAAGGAGCCCTGGATATTGGTGCTGTCCCTGGTTCCAACTCGATCGTGAAAGGATCCGACCTAGATGGTGGCAATCCCTGCAACGACTGGAACACATCCTGGAACTCACAAACCACACGAATATCCTGAACCCTAGCCTCTCCGACGGCCTCCGGCAAGGAAATGGTAGCCAAATACGCCTCGCAACCCCTCTCGATCAGACGCTCGGCGTGCACAACCGAGATCACGAGACTCCCGGAAGTCGGTCTCACACCCTGATACACCACTTCCCTTTTCCTCGGTCGAACTCGACTCGCCCTCGGTGACAGTCCAGACGCGCTCTGAACTTCCCGAGCCAATCCATGCCCAAGATGACATCGTACAGCTCCACTGAGCAGATAATCAAATCGGCAGCCATGGACTCTCCTGCTACCTGAACATCCACGTCTCGCACCCGACCGTGAATCCTCAGGAGCTTCCCTCCGGCAACCTCCACGAAATCCAAACTCACACCGGGCTCGCTCCGTAGATTAGCCTTCTCGGCCAACTCCGGGGAAACGAAGCAATGCGATGCTCCCGTGTCAAACAACACATGACACTCTACACCTCCAACACACAAGGTCCCTGCACATATACATGTGCCGAGAACCTTAACACCCCGACAAGCACGACGTTCCCCAACACAGAATTAAACTTAGATGAGTCTAAGAAAATACCTGTGATCGGCCTGGAACTCGGCTCTCCGGTCTCGGTGATGGAGTACACTCGAGGCGCTGATGCCACCTGCCTGAGAGGCTGCACCACCGTGGTCTCACTCTGTCGCAACTGGGGACACTGAGGCCTGATGTGCCCCGCCTCCTTGCAGTGATAGCACACTCGAGAATCCACTCGCACTATGCCCTTCTGAGGACAGCTCGCCACTCGGTGATCCATGCTCTCACATCCAAAGCAACCCGGACCACCCCGACTACCACTCGAAGCGCTCTCTCGCTTCCGCTTCTGTCCTTGCATCGGCTTACTACTGCCTCTGCTCGGACCGGACTGCTGCTGCACAGATCTCGCCTGAAAACGCGGTGTAGCCACTACCACCTCGTCCTTCAGACCCTCCTCAAGCAAGGCTGCAGTCTCAACCAACTCATCAACCGTGCAAAAAGGCCTCACCATGCAACGGTTCCTCAAGTCAACCCGAAGACCCATCAAGAATCTCTGCACACGGGCCGACTCACTCTCACCCGCTCGTCTAACATAAGACCCGAGCCGGATGAACTCCACCTCATACTCGCGTACCGACCGATCCCCCTGAGTCAAACTCGCAAGCCTCGACCCTAACCGGTTGAACGCCTCCTGAGGAAAGTACTTGGAGTTAAACTCCTCCACAAAATCCGCCCAAGCCATCGCGGCCTGAACTCTCCGTGCTGCCACACCCCTCCACCAGAGATGCGCATCACCCTCCAGATAATGGACCGCAATGTCCACCTGGTATCCCGCGGGACACCTACTCGAGAGGAAATTCCTCTCTATCCTCCTCAACCACGCATCAGCGTCCTCAGGATTAGCACCTCCAGAAAAGAACCCCGTGCCAATCCTCAGCATCTGCTCCATCATCCTAAGGTAGGATGGGAGCTCCTCAGCAACCGCAGCTGCCACCTGAGGCTGAGCCTCCACAACTACCGGAACCACAGGAGCCTGAGCCGGTACCCTCTCTGGTAACCGCTCCAACAACCTCGTCAACAGATCCGCTATGCGATCATCTCGGGCCCGAGCATCACCCGCTGCTACACCCGCAGCACCCGCTGGAACACCAGCCACACTGGCGCTCACGCCAGCCCCAACGGCACTCACACCGGCCGCACCCTCAGACCCAACCTGACTCGCACGCGAATCCTCGACCTGCTCCTCCGGCACACGGCCACGACCCCTACCACGGCCACGACCTCTACCACGCCCTCTAGCCATCTGCACACGTGCAGAAGCACAAGCTAAGAAACTAAGAACAATCATCACAATAAAGATACTCACCGTATAATCTCACAAGGCTCGAAGAGGATGATTCTAAGACCCCACACAACACCCAATTAATTCTAGAACCACCTAGGCTCCTAGAACCGTATGGGCTCTGATACCAANGACCGCACCTTTTTTTTTTTTTTTAAATTAAACAACGATAATTAAACAACACAAGAACAATACAAGTTCTACAACAGTGAAAGCAACAACAACAACGAAAACAACAACAACCACAAACCCCGGGTCCTAATCATCTCCTCTTCACTGCCTCGATTCCACGATCACGCCTTATCTTTACCTGCATCGACAGAAGTGATGCATCAACATTTGGCTAAACAAACGATGAGTGAGAGATCATCCCAACAACAGGCTACCAATAAGCACAATCAGCAATGAACAATACGAAGAATTAATTAACACCAATTAAAACTTCCAACACCAATAGCAATTCAACTCCATGAAAAACTATACCAACGCCTAGCAATTCTATCCCAAGAACTGCTAGACACATAGCCTGAAAGGTAAACACACAACACGCTTTCAAGGCACAAACCACGACTGGTATCGATCGATACACCCCTGGTATCGATCGATGCCAAGACAACACACGCCTACAGGCAAAGGCTGGTATCGATCGATACCAAAAACAACACCTGGTATCGATCGATACGCAAACAACACGAGTCTACCGACAAAGGATGGGTATCGATCGATACTCACAGGGTATCGATCGATACTCACCTGCAACTCACAACCTCCGCGAGATTTAAACCCAGAAATCGCCAACACAAGCCACGAAAATCATCAATCACGCTTATCCACGCACCACACAAGCTTAATTGCTAACCTTTGGTCCCAACTCACCTTAGATCGACTGGATCGAGCTCTAGAAGACCTCGCTCGCTTCCCCTTAGCTCACCAAAACCAAACTCTTCCGATCTCTTCTTCAAGCTTCTCACCAAGCTTAATCTCTCTCGATCTCGCAGGATCCAAGCTTCACCAAGCTTTCCCCTCTCTCACGCTCTCTCCTTCTCTCTCTCTCTCTCTCTCTCTCTCTCGCGACCAACTCTATTTTCTCCAAAAGAATGGTCTTCCACGCGCAAGAAGAGAAGAGGAAGAAGATATAAAGAGAAATCCCGACCGGTATCGATCGATACTGCTCCGGAACAAACCCGAATTAATTATTTCCCCCAAATAATCAATTCTTCCAGAACGCGGGCGTTACAATAGTGCACATGGAGCTCTTTGAATCCTCTCTCAAGGCCTTGTTTCAACGCTGCTCGCATCGCCTAAGCCTCTGCTGCAAGAGCCGAAGGAATGTTTTTTCCATAGTCGGCTGAATCACTCAAACTAATGTCTGCATCAGAGCGGAAAGTCCATCCAAAATCGCCATTAAGAGTTGACGAATTCCACGCCGCGTCAACATAACAGGTAATTCCTGGGAGGTGGCATGTTTCGTTGTGATTCCACTGATTCGTACATCTCGGGGTCGGCTTCTCCAATTGGGCTTCTTGCCAAATCCTCGCATTTGTTGTCGCTTTCGCAATGGTGTCAAGAACAGAGAAGTCTCGGTTTTCGAAAATCAGAAGATTTCAGATAGTCCATAAGGTCCACATAATCCAAGCAAAAAGATCAGCATTACCCACTCCTGTCGGTGAAAGAGAGACGGATTTTCTAGCTTCAGAGAGGAAGCGAGGGATGCATAGATTGTGATCGAAGGCGGGGAGTTGAATCGGGGAAAGGTCCCAGACCTACTGAGCGAAAGGGCATAGCAGAAGGACATGATCCGTACTTTCGCTTTGCCCACATCTTTTGCAGTTCATATATGAATTTATTCCTCTACAATGCAGTTGTTCACCGACTGGGAGAGCTCCCGCGACTGCTTTCCAAAGGAAAATTTGAATTTTTGGGGTGGTTTTCACACGCCAAATATTCTTCTGCCAATCGAAATCTGGGAGATGGTGCGATGTAGAGGCCGTGGCTATTTTCTCGTATCCTGTTTTAGTCGAGTACACCCCGTTTTTGACAGGCAGCCAGACCATATTGTCATTTCTGTTCTTCGCCGGGGTTAGTCTTCGAATATGATGTTCGTACTCTGGGAGGTGGAGTTTGATCAAGTCCCAATTCCATTGGTTTGTAGTCGTGGTAATGAGGTCAGAAACTCGCAGCTCATGGTTTGTCGCCGTTGGTGGTCCCATTGGGATTAGCGGCCTCTCCGTAGATAACCAAGGATCGGACCAGACTTTGATGCTCTCTCCGATTCCGGTTAGCCAACCGAGCCCTTCCTTGAGTACTCTTCTTCATGCGATTATACTTCTCCAGCCGTGAGACGGGTTCGATTGGAGAGAGCAGTCCATGAATGAGAGTTTGTGGCAGTACTTTCCCAATAGAACACGGGCAAAAAAGCGAGTTGGTGCCTTTAGTACACGCCATCTCAGTTTCGCTAGGAGAGAGTCGTTAAACGCTTCAATTTCCCGAAAGCCCAGTCCTCCGGCATTCTTTGGGAGAGTAAGACGATCCCATGCGATCCAACTCTTTCTTTTGTCTGGTTTGTCATCCCACCAGAAACGGGTAAGGATGGATTGAATTCTTCGGCAGAGGGAGAGTGGGATCTTGAAACATGACATAGTATATGAGGGCATGGACGAGAGCACGGACTTAAGCATTATTTGTTTTTCTGTCGCTGACAGGAAACGAGTCGACCAACCATGGGATTTTTATCGAATTCTATCCACTATTGAAGTGAAAATATCTCGTTTCTGTCTGCCAAAATTCTCGGGTAAACCAAGATATTTTCCGGTGCCTTCTTCTTGTCTTATCCCCAACAAATTCTTCACTTTTGTTCTCCTAGCTGCTGGTGTTTTAGAAGCGAAGGTAATTGATGATTTCATCAGATTAACCGTTCGGCATGAGGCTCTTTTGTATTCCTGGAGAATTTTCTTCAAAGTCGAGCAGCTCATATCCGCAAACAAGAGGATTCATTGGTGGGTTATTATGAGCTACCTTAACTCTTGGTAGATGACCGTTCCATTGGGCTTTGCGACAAAGACCGGAGAGAACCTCGGTACAAAGGATAAATAGGTATGGTGACAATGGGTCGCCTTGTCTTATTCCGCGGGAAGGTATGACTTTACCTTGGGGAAACCCGTTTATGAGAGAAGAGTACGAAACCGATGTCACACATTCCATTATCCAACCAATCCATATACTATGGAAACCCATTCTTTACATTACCGCCTTGAGGAAGTCTCATTCAATCCTATCATACGCTTTGCTCATGTCGGTTTTGACTGCCATTGCACCTCTAATTTTTGCTTTCGACAAGCGTAGATAATGCAGTATCTCGTGTGTGATAAGCACATTATCCGAAATTGCTCTGTCGGGGACAAATGCAGACTGATTTTCGGAGATCAGACTTGATAGCAGGGGCTGAAGTCGTGATATGAGGATTTTTGCAATGATCTTGTAGAAGACATTACAAAACGCGATGGGTCTAAAGTCGGTGACTCTCTTTGGGACCGTGAGTTTTGGTATAAGGCGGACATGAGTTTCATTGAGATATCTTGGGAAGATCCCAGATGTGAAGAAGTTGCGAACTTCACTCGAGATATCCATGCCAATCACTGCCCAGTATGATTGGAAGAAAACTGCAAAAAATCCATCAGGTCCCGAGGCTTTCCCGGAATGGATATATTGGGTTAAACCCTAAACTTTGTTCCTTTTGAAAAATACCCGTATACCACTTTAGAAATACACTTTTTCAAAATTATTACTATTTTACTTTTTAAATTACCATTTTATAACATACTTATAAAACGTATCCGATGATTAGTTTGTTTTTCCTTTTTTTTATAGGTACTCGATAGGGGTGGGTATGGTCAGCATATGAATCATATCCTACAAAGGTATACAGAGATTAAAGTGTTAGATAAAAGAAAATATTAAAAAAACAAAAAAATGGAAGAAGTTGATTTGGGATTGGATCTTTAAAGTAAGAATCATGTTTCTTTTTACTGACGCCTTTTTTCTTATTCTATGGACTTAACTACAAGTTTTCCAAATCATATCCTATTGTAATGAACATGATCAGCCTTATCTTATATATAATCAAAATCATGTTCACAGTGACCTGAACTATTACAGTACACATTTGTTTTAGACATCCATTAGTTTTCACAATACATATTAGAGAAAGGAAAAAAAGTCTGAAATAGTTTTAATAAAACTTTTATAAACTACTAACCGTATTAACCACCAATATTCTAATTGATTGGGTGGCATTTTGATAGAGCAGAAGTAACGATAAACAGCTCAACCAGTGGATTCAAATGAATCAATTGGGACCTGTCAGTTCAACCAAAAAATGCGAGAGAATCTTCGTTTGGTACATGCTTCTTAAACTCGTTGAGATCTCGATAGATCTGCCGAAAAAAGGGATATATAATACTCTTCTCTCAAAAGCCAAAGATCTTTATTAAAAATCAACAACTGAATAATACATTAAACCTAAGAGGCTATTTATAAGAAAATCTAAGAATCCTAAAAACCCTAATCTTAATTAAAATAGAAAAATACAAATAAAATAATAAAGATATTTGGAAATATTCCAAATATCTCGCTGCATCAGGTAGGGTTGTCAATTAGGGCCAAAGCCCGAGGGCCGGCCCGGCCCGGCCCTGAAAAATAGCGGGTTCGGGCCTAGAAATAAAAGCCCAAAAAAACGGGCCTTTCGTCGGGCTGGGTTAGTGATACAAAGATTTTGCAATCCAAAGAGGTATCAATACCCTCTAATCGATGTAGTAAGAGGTTATCGAATCCAATATTGGGAAATAGTCCTAATCACCAAGAATGCAAGGCACTTAAAGCAAGTTAAGCCAAACGAGTGGGCTTTGTAATTAAGTAACCAAATTAAGCAAATAAAACAAGTAATAAGAAACTAAACAAGATGTAAAAGCAATAAGCAAAGCGAATCCTAAGATGGGATAATCGATATTAGGCAATCAAAGCATGATCCAAGGCATTCATTCACACAAACAAGCTATCCCTAGGTTAATGATCTCTAATCTTGATTAGTCCTCTTTCAAGGCACTAATCACTATGTTAATTATCAAATTCATTAGCAAATCATCATTTGTGAATTATCAATCAACATGCATTGAGAATATAAACTAGATCAACCAAAAATATGCCTTAGACAACTATTCCCATAGGCTAAGAACATAAATCCTTTGAATAATTTGGTCAAGGCATTTCATCAAACACTTGGTGTTCATGAAATG